>JAQMYJ010000001.1:34371991-34384154 GCA_030014305.1 Clarias laeviceps
TACAAATATTTACACATTAAGTTTACTGAAAGTAAAAACAGTTGAAAGTCAGAGGACGTTTCTTTTTTTGTTGAGTACATATATTTTTTACTGGCTTTTCCCTCCAGGGGGGCCCTTTGTGGACTTTACAATGAGCTTGTCAGCCCAAGGATGGGTGTTGATAAGCAGGTTACATCTTCTGACACAGAGTTTCTATCAGCGCGGATAGATCAAGGCCATTACTCCCTGTACAACCTATTCTTTCTTACATGTACATATATTCCAAGTCTGCATCTCTAACTGACCCATGATCATGTAGGCTTTTAGTAATAATACACATTAAAACTTGATTAAAATTTTTATACTACACATTTTTTTGGGGGGAGTAAAACATTTCTTTTTGTCTTTTTATGAGTATAGAAACTAAATACTAGGGGGAAAAATAATACTTTCTAGTACCATTTAAATAAAATAAAAAATAACTAAACCACTATTTTTGACTGCTGTTAAATAATGTAGAACATTTCAACTTTTTTCCTAAAACAGCTTCAAAAGAATCACACCTTAAAACAGCCCCTTTAAAATCACATCTAATCCTTGATTCAGATCAGCTCCCGTAGAGAAGTGTGTGTGAGAGACATTTCTTATATCTTAGTCATCCAGTGTTGGACTGACCGCGAGAAGGTGGCCACTATTCTGGTGCAAGGGTTTAGCAGGTTTTGGAGGAACCTGCCTTTCTTCTTGAGGCTGACGAGCTCATTGTAAAGTCCACAAAGGGACCCCTCCGGATTTAAGAGTTGGCAGATGTTCGATAATTATATTTGTAGGATAACTTGGATCTTCATACAATAAATGGAGTTAAACAGAATAACAAAAGGACTAATTGTTAAAAATCTCCTAATGTAAGTTTGTCAGATTTTTTTTTGCCATCCTAGGTCAACAAATTTGGAGCCAGTCTGGTTGCTCATTTTATACAGGGTGGGCCATAAGTTTCCATACATAGGAAAAACTAATTAATCATAAATGTATAAATAAATTTGGGGGCACATGAAGGCAATGGTGTATCAGGAAAAGATTAGACAAATCATTGAAAACAATGGTAACCATGTAGATCATATATTAATAAATTAATAAAAATTAGATAAAAAAATTTGTTTTCCTATGGAGAATTGTGCTCAAATTCATAAATCAAGATTTAGTAAAACCTTTTTGCATTTCACAATGAACACATGTCTTGTATAATACAAAATATGAAAACGCAGAAAATCTTTTGGCTACATGATCAAGTTGCTACACAAACTCTGTCCACTAGATGATCGTAACAATGAGCTGAACAAAGCTTGAAATAAAATGAACCTTTTAAGTGAAACCACATGGTGGAGAGGGAGAAAGAAAGGAGTTTTGATGGGGAAGAACTTAAGGATCTCAAGGCCACGTTATGATGAATTTGTTAAACAAGGGAATTAAACAAAAATAGAGTAAATAAATAAGTGCATCAAAAAAAAGTGCAGCTTGCATTTAGCCCTCCACCTTGTGGACTCTGATCAGCTCAAACGCAAAATATACTTAAAGAGATCATCACCATCCTCTTTATTGTCAAATGAGCCAAACACGACATGAAACATTTAAATCTTTTAAGTTTTAAGACCCACTTTTGAAGAGGACTTCACACAAAGTACTAGATAATATACAATTAAATTAATACATTCAAAAAGGAAAACAAAAATAAAAGGAGGAAAAAAAACAAGGATAAAAAGTGCCTTTGCGTTTACCGACTGGGAGGAGTGAGATAGAGGGAGAGAGAGAGAAAACAAAGTTAAACTGCACACATGTGTTAGCATAACATAATTGGCAGACTTGATGCAGCACTTGTATCTTTTAGTCCACAAGTAAATCACTAAACGATGAAGAACGTCTAACACGGATATCTTGAACATACTAGGGAGAAAATACCTGATAAAGAACACGTTTAAAGAACCCATTTTATTTTATCTTCTGTAAACGCCACTAACCGGGTCAACACCGGTACGACGCCCACAGCTGTCCGCACGAGAAAGTCACACGTCACGTATCGAATTCGCACGTCTGATCCGCAGCCAGCATTGAGGAGAAACAGGCTTTTTTTTTTAATATATATATATATATTTTTAAATCTTCCGATAAAACAAGCGCAAAATAAATGCAAGTGATTATTCTGTAGCTATCCCTGCATTTAAAAAACAAACAAACAAAACAAATCTCCGGCGGTCTAAATCAGATCGGCCACGTTCATGGGCATCTCCTCCACGGTGGTGTTGTAGAACGTCTCGATGTCTCGAAGGATCCGTTTGTCCTCTTCTGTGACGAAGTTGATGGCGACGCCTTTCCTGCCAAAACGACCTCCACGGCCAATTCTGGGAAAGGGAACGCATTTTTTAAAATTGCATTTTAGTGTTTAATTTCACACAGACCATCACGCTGTGTGCGAGAGAGAGAGAGAGAGAGAGAGAGAGAGAGAGAGAGCGCTCCTTACCGATGGATGTAGTTCTCTCGATTCGTCGGAAGGTCGTAGTTAATAACCAGGGAAACTTGTTGCACGTCAATACCACGAGCCTGGGAGAAAAGGAGGGAAAAATTGCTGCATTAATCCACACAGATCCACAGACAAGAACTTGTACAGGAAGCAGCATCTTCATCAGGACTCACCAACAAATCTGTAGTAATCAGGACTCGGCTAGAGCCGGACCTGAACTCTCGCATGATGATATCACGCTCTTTCTGATCCATGTCTCCATGCTGTGAGAGAAATATGCGCGCTGTTTAGATATTTATTTAGGATCATTCACATCTGACTAAACACCACTCTCTTGGTGCAGGGAGATTAACTCAGGGCGCACGATCAAGTCACGGCTTCAAAAACAGAACAAACAGAATGTAATATTAAACACCAACATGGGTGTGATGTAACCTTGAAGGTTAAAGATCGAGTCGTCTCATTTTATAGCATGATGTTAAACACCCACAGCTCTACTGCCTTCAGTAACGGTTTCAACGATGCCTTTGATCTGTGTTGTCCGATTTGTCTCAAGCAGTTATATTCCTTCTTGAAGTATTTAAATAAATGCAACATTTTTCTCCCTGAAAAAGTGATATATTTAAATACATTACGGAATTTGACAACTTTATTTTAACGTGAATCGATTTTGAATCAAAAACTGACCTACAGATTTAAACTAAACAAACCACTATATTAAACTGCATAATTGATTTCTTTACATTACACGCTTACATTAATACATCAAATGCTGTGCACCACATCATGCTGCCCCCCTCCAATGGTACAGTATTAGATGGTCACATAGCATATACAGATAGTCCCCAACTTAAGAACGTGCTGAATTAGTTTGTAAGTCGGATTTATTCCCAAGTCCCAAAGTTATACGCCTGACACGAATATACGATGTGAAGTACACCAATCCACTAGACTAAATCTCTCCTTTCCCCACACTGCCATCATGTGGCCAAAAGCTGTAACCACACCTGAGGAAATTTATCTCACAAACCATCATCTCTGCACATTGAAAAGGGAATCATGGGCGGCATTTTCACAGTCATTTTTCCATTGTGAATTCTGTTTTGTTAAAGACTTTGCAAAATCAGGATTATTCACCATTACAGGACAGACATTTCATCATCGTGCTCCTGGACTGATTCATTGAAACAGGTGTGGCCGACTCTTTTCTCCCTCACAATATACCCAGACTTTCACTTATACACTGAACATATTGTATATAATTCTAAATATTGGTATTTGGTGCAGTGCAGTGTATTTCTTGTACAACACAGACGAGCTACTTTCGCAATTTGTTCTCATCTACAAATGTTTGTAGAATTGTGGTCCGTTCGTATCTGCAGAAATTCACAACTTGAATGTCGAGGACTACCTGCATTGTGATGTTTGACGTTTTAAGTTTAGATGTCCAGCACTGAAGAAAAAGTGGATGCTCAATGCTAGTTTTGTTTGTTTTCTAGCACGGCAGCTACATCAAGGACTGTATATTCACCTTCCTGAAAACCTGAACTGTAGAGGCAAAGTTTAACAATTTGTACAAGATTCAAATCTAGTTTCGTTCGAGCCCAAATCAAACCGGTCTCAAAGTCTGATCAAATACGAATCTGTAAAATAATAAGATTTTAAGTATACGCCAAGATATTCAAACAATTAAATAACGGAATAAATTTACATTAATTTTTGACCACGTACTGAAGCCTGAACTTTCAATCTGATTAATTTTCAGAGAACTCTTGAAACGAAAAAGCTGTTTTGCTCCTCGAGCCGTTATTGCTGTGCGACCCCAAGTTACCTCCTGCACACTGAGCCAGTTGGTCAGAGGTATGATCAGTAAAGTAAGAAAAGTCTCTCCAGTGTAGTCAGTCCCGAAAGATGGTATGCCATCATTTCATACCCGACCCAACAAGCCAAACCTGACATAAAAATAAAAAAAAACAAAAGGTCCGTTTCTCGTACCAGTGCGGACACTGTAAAGTCTCTGGCGTGCATTTTCTCAGTCAGCCAGTCCACCTTTCTTCTCGTGTTCAAGAAAATGACGGCCTGGGTGATCGTCAGAGTCTCGTACAGATCGCAGAGTGTGTCCAATTTCCATTCCTAAGACACAAAGGAAGAGACTTTTTAGCGCCAACCCACGACAAAGCAAAGCACAGCAAACCATGTGAATACTGAAGTGTAGCGCAGAATCTTGAGACGCAGGACACAGGACATTAAGAAAGAGGTCCCTCCTGGACTCATTTCCGATGCTGCGTTTTTTTTTTTTTTGCTCTTCCTTCTTTGAGACGTACCATACTAGCATGATCGGCAGGGCTAAACCAAACGGCTCAGACCTGCTGATTTTGGCATGGCGCTTTTGGTAAAGAAGGTGTGTTTGTGTTTCTCGGACAAATCAGAGTGTATTTGTGTGCGTGTTTAAAAACCACCTCTCTTTCTACGTTGATGTAGAACTGCTTGATACCCTCCAGGGTAAGCTCCTCTTTCTTCACCAGGATGCGCACGGGCTCGCGCATGAACTTCGTGGTCACGTCCAGGACCTCTGCGGGCATGGTGGCCGAAAGGAGCACCACCTATAAGCAGACACGCCAAAAAGACGCAAAGGTTACTTCACGCACCCAGAGAGCATCACAAAAATATCACCACATAAAAAAAATATACATCATCCGTCACCAAGTTGTTCTAGTGATCTAAACAGGATTAAAAAAAAATAATTCCCTGTGACCACGTTCTACTTGCTTTTCCAAATTTATTCAAGTAGAAATGGGTTAACTGTTGCACTGAGCCTTGAAACAAAGGCCACCGGACATTAAGAAAGAGGTCCGGCCAAGTTTCATTTCCGGCGCAGGGCACGTTCGTCTCCTTCCATGCTTTCACTCTGCTGGCATCATTACATAAACCAGGACACCTGGATTCTGTAATTTAAGCACAGTTCTTTTGGATGGAAGGAGAAAAAAAAAAGGTAAAAAAAAAAAAACCATAAAAAAACGGCTTCAACTCACTTGAATGTTCGTGCTCAGCTTCTGAAAGATCTCGTAGATCTGATCCTTGAAACCACGACTCAGCATTTCATCGGCTTCATCCAAAACGAACATCTTGATCCATTTAGGAGCTACGGAGTTTGGGGGGGGAGGAAAAAAAAAATTCTTGAACAAGGTTTATAGAACCACCCATATAGGTCAAACTATGTCACAGTGGAAAGAGCTGTGATCAGTAAATTTTTAAAAAAGCATCTCCATGATGTGTCAGTCCCGAAAGATGGTATGCCATCATTTCACACTCAATCCAATAAAAGGGAGAGAGAGAGAAAAAAAAAAAAAAAAAAACCCACACGAGACTTGAGCTTACAGAGAAACCTCCTGTTCAGCATGTCGAACACGCGGCCCGGGGTCCCCACGACGATGTGCGGCGCCTCCGCTTGAAGTTTCTGCATCTCGTTGCGCACATTGGTGCCCCCGATACAGGCGTGGCACGACGCACCCATGTAGTCGCCCAGGGCCAGGATGACCTTCTGAATCTGTGCAGACATAAGAAATAATGCTCAGACTTATGGAGAGAACAAAAAAAAAGGGGGAAAAAAAAGCCTGCAGCAACAAAGCAGCATTTAGGCTCCGCCCACTGAACACAACCATGCTTAAGACTGGACACCACTCTGCATCCTGGAACATTTTTCTTCTACATTCTGATGTTCGTTATTAAACTTTTTTTTTTCTTCAACAGACTAAAGTTTTTTTTTATTATTATTAATTGTTTTATAGTAGGACAAACTAGCAAAAAAATATAAAAAAAATTACATACTTCTAAAGTACACAGTATTAAAATAGAAGAAATACACCATCATGAAAATAATACACACTTGATTTAACAAATTTTTTTTAAGAAAACCTGCATCAATAATTAAATGTACCCACGAAAACTGGACTTCCTGCTCAACATTAAATACAAAATGCATCAAGACTCCACAGTTTTACAAAGCAGGAAGAAAGAGCAAAATTGTACCTTGGATCGAGCCCCAAATATGCCGCCTTGGTCTGAGACACACTTAAGTTTATCATGACCTCAGGTACAGCATACCTGCTGAGCAAGCTCACGGGTCGGTGCCAGGACCAGAGCCTGGGTCTCTTTCTGCTCAATCTCCAACTGCTGCAGGATGGAGATGGCAAACGTGGCTGTTTTACCAGTGCCTGACTGGGCTTGAGCAATGACATCGTATCCTGAACGGGACAAAACAAACAGAATTCACATACATAATCCGCTACGAACTCCTCGTTGAAAGTTGTTAGAAAGTCTCTTCTCTCTTTTCACAGCACAGTTACCTTTAATGCAAGGAATAATTGCTCGCTGCTGAATAGCCGACGGCTTCTCAAAACCATACGCATAGATTCCTCGAAGGAGCGTCTCCTTCAGGTTCATGTCATCGAAGTTGTCCGTGATCTCGTTCCAGTTGCTCTGCAAAGCAAATACGGATGTACGAGAGTTAACGCATGCATTTTTTTTTTTTATAAATCGTAACAATAAGCACCAACGCTGGGAAATTCTGGAAAAACTTTAAATTAGATCATAAAAGTGCACAAGATTTTCAATGTCAAGATTACGCAATGAATATCCTCACTATGGATCACTACACCATTCTGGCATCATTTAAATCAGCTTCTCTCTCTTTCAACAGCACTTGCACTGAGGTTTTAATATAAATAAAAATAAACAAATCCCACACGACCAGGACACACACTCCTGCAGTCTAGCAGACTAAATCTGTCTCCGGAGAGCATGCCATGCGTATTAGGTTTACTTAAGGCTCACTTGGACTACACAAAATGGCAGCTGCTCACATTTTTGCTCTATATGGCACTTCAGCACAAACCGTGGGTGTGGTAAAGCACCATGTCGAGTTTCCAAAATCTAAAAAAAAATTAATAATAAATAATCAGCTAAGTAAAGCACCAGTCTTCTGAAGTTTCAGGTAAAAAGCTTTGACTTTCTGTAGGTCACGGCATCGGACACGTTAAAGTTCTGTTTAACACACGGACTTGGAAACCTGATACGAGATGTTCTGGCTTTGACATGCAATCTGGTGGACGTTTAAGTGTCTAGATCTAAACAAGATACGCAAGAGCGTGTGTGTAAAAATGCATTTCGCATAGTAGCTGTATATAGATACATGCACAGAAATAGATCTGTTCCGCAAGATTACCACTATTGTCGAACAATCAAAATGATTTAAAATGAGGTAAATCTTGCTTGACTGCTAACTTGACCTATAAAATATGTTACATTGGTTTGCTGAGCAAGCTGTGCTGTTTTTAACACCAAAGTTTACTGAAAACAGGCTGAAAAACGTTCATCACATTCTTTCCACTGGATGCAGGCATATTTATTCTTACAAAAGCAGAGACTTGACTTAGAACGCATTAGGGATGGGAATCAGTCATCTGATACCTCAGCGACTACTTGATTACGGTTCTGAAAGCATCACGATTTTATAATTATCCACCGTCATAATTATTATTTCTAAGCAAACTTAGCAAATAATTCACTCCTACCACACGGGATGTAAAGGTGCACATAGTTCTGAGTACCACCTGCAGGATTACAAAGAAACAGTGACGTTATACCGCCTCAAAACTCAACCTGACCGCACGGCTTCTAAGGCACATGGTTTTCAAATAATCAGCGCTCGAGGTTTTGTGAGACTTGTGCAAGTGTGTGTGTAATGAGTTGGATTGAAACATACAATGTTTGGAGTAAACATGCTTGATTTTTATATATATATATATATATATATATAGCTAGCAACACCATAGAAATGCGTTCCTGCAAGCGTCTGCGCTCTGCACAGAAATATGTACGGTATATCAGATGTCAATCACCGCCATATCGCCAATCAAACTGAAAAACCAGCCAAATCTGATTACTGGACAATCAACCAGTTCTTCTCTATTATGAATGATAAATTAATAAAAATATATAGATTTGTCAGTGTACAGATGTGCATCACCACACAGAAGAATCTTGGATTCATAACTGAATCTATTTCCACTCCTATCTCTAGAAAGCATTACTTAAGCAAGAATTTTGGACCTGCCAAACAAGGTCGTGTTAAACAGCCTTAAGTTATACTTTAAAAAAAAAGAAAAAAAAGGGAACAATACAATGCAGTCGGAGTGAAAACAACATACTGATGCAAATCCAAAAACTTAACATCAAAATGGTTTAGAAAATTACCTCGATGACGCCATCAGGCTCCATTCCTTCTGGCCCTCCATGGTCTCGATCTCTAGAGCTGCGTTTGTAAAGGACAGACACGTGATTAACTGAAGCTTTAAATATTGCACAATGCATATGCAAAACACGCAGGCTTAGAAAAACCGGGCTTTTTCTAAACCGCCACGTGGAAAACCTGAAGTGTGGCTGAACCCCAATCGCTGCTCTGCTCCCTACACAAGCGCCCTACCTTCTACACTACCTGAGAGCGGCGTGTGCAGCCCGCGTAGTGCACTATACGTTCAAATGCGACGCCATTTATCGTTCAGGATTGTCGTCAGGCCCCGAGTGATAAATGACAACCTCCAGGACTCATTTTACACCAACACGACTTATAAAACAAATTGTGTTCTCGTCATGGAAACAGATTAAGATTTAAGGTCACGGTGCGAGTCGTACGGCTTTATAGGGGAGCTTGCTGGGAAAATAAACTTATCCTTGCTAGTTTCTTAGCGTTAGCTTAACGTACAGGCCTGGGAATGAGATGCGGGCGTGACACCATCATATATACGAGCAGCGAGCACTTTCTTGACGAGACATGTATACGTATTTAGTTAGTAACAATGACTCAGAGAATTGTACATCTCAAACAAATTAAATTCTAGCACCGGTTAGCTTAGCTACACTGAGGTACGTCGCGAGCTAGCTAGCTAGCTATGGGACAGCGAGTAGGCCATGGCGTGGCGCGCGGCCTGACCATCAAGCAGCATAAAAAAAACACACACACAAGCACGTTAACATCATGACTGAGTTTTGTAGGGGGAAAAAATATCCCTAATGATAATAAAAGATAACCCGGTGCATGATTAACACCCGGACACACCTGTGATAATCAGCAGAACCGCTAGACATGATCTGCTCGCGACTTCAGCATCCACTCGGAAAGGAAGAGCGCGTGAATCTCAGGCGAGTTTTATTTAACCGGAACTATTTCGTTCCGGAGCGCGCGTGCACCCGGGGTTTAATCACGTCAGGGAAAAGAAATAAGCGAGCCGTGCGTTGGATATCGTGTGTTTTTTAAAGATCTAAATTTACAGCGTAAATTATTGCTGAGGAAAAGCCTAACGATTTTTTCCCCTTTGATAATACATAGACAGCGCTTCTTGTTTCACCCGGAACTATATGACGAAGCGCAGGGATATTGCCGCAGTGCGGAGGCGTGATGCGGCGCTACGGGGTCTCCGCCGGTTTGGCCTGATGGACATGCTGTACAAAATAAAACACACATACATGAAACATATGTGTTATATAACGTTTATTAAAACACACTGCCGGATACAAAAGATTTAAAACAATATCAGCTTTTAAAAATCAGCTTGGTGTTTATTCTACTATTAAAAGTTGTTCACTCACATTTCTTTTCCTCTGTATTTAAATTCTTTAATGTCATTTTAGTTTTATAATTTAAATCTTAAATATTTATTTTCTTCCTATTTCATTTATATATATATATATATACAATATCTCACAAAAGTGAGTGCTCCCCTCACATTTCAGCAACCACTTTATTATATGTTCTGAAGGGACAATACTATAAAAATGAAACTTGGATCTACTTTAGATGAGATTTCCACAGGTGTTTTTGACTTGAGGAAAATATAGGCTTTGTTTCATTGCAATCGGCCAATGTACTGTACAGTTTGTATATCAGTACAGATTTACTGTCCTCTAACAATAACGCAACATGCAGACTTTATTGTCTAAATAACTGGCAATGAAAATGAGTAGACCCTCAACCTGGAGGTGGACATGTCAAAACTGTGTCCAAAGTGTCAATATTCTGTGTGAACACCGGTGTTATCTAGCACGGCCTTAATCCTCCTGGACCTGGAATTCACCAGAGTTGCACACGTTGTTGCTGGGATCCTCTTCCACTCCTCCATAATGATAGCATGGAACTGCTGGATGTCTGGAGACGTACTCGGCCACTGACCTACACATGAGCAGGACATGTGACTTTGCATGGTTAAAGATGTACAGCTGTTATCACTTAGAGTGTACTCACTTTTGTTACTAGCTATTCTGACAATAATAGCTGCATGTTGAGTTATACAGCTGATTGGCACCAGGCTCCAGACCGCCTGCGATTCTGCATACAGGATAAAATGGTTTATACAGTGAGTCAGTAAGCGTGCCGTCACAGTTCCGTCCTTACTGAATGTAACAATAGGCAGTGTCATCTACTACGAAAACGGGTAGCCTGTCCGAGGTCATAGCTACTGAAACTCTGAATCAGACTGCGGAAGGTCCGCAGCGATGGCGCATACGATGAGCAAATCAGAATTATACTGTGACGCAGAAATAAGGGCTGCCGAACATTGGAGCGTCGTGAGGTGCATCAGCGAGTTGACCGCACACTCCTTTTACAGATTATCGACGTCAAGATCTGCATGCGGTGGAACGTCTAGTCTATTCAATTTATATACTAAATCTTTAAAGTTGTTGTATCTATATATTGAAGAGTTTTGCGGGAAAAAATTATTTGGGGGGACGTAAGATGAATAATAAAACACATCAAAATCATTCACTTACTCACTCATCTTCTATACCGCTATATCCTGTATTCAGGGTCGCGGGGGGCCTGGAGCCCATCCCAGGAGACCCAGGGCATGAGGCGGGGTACACCCTGGACAGGGAGCCAATCCATCGCAGGGCACACATCAAGATGTTTTTGGGGAGTTTTTCTCTGCCTGTTTGAATTTTGATGAGATTTTCACAGGTGTTTTTGACTTGAGGAAACATAGGTTTTGTTTCATTGCAATCGGCCAACAGGGAAGAGAAGATATGCTGATTTGAAATTTAAATGGAAAGCTCAAGTTCATCTCAAAATTCAACAGATGGCACTGTACATTTTTAATATGCTCTTATGAGTGTGCAATTGTAATAAAAGTGATTTTGGGTTACTTTTTTGATGTAACCAATAATCTAAAGCGTTAGGTCCGCCATTTAAGTACTCAGTTATTTAGTTATATTTTCAAAAATGCAATCCGTTATTCGGACAATTTATGTAATCCGTGAGCCAGACAGCAGTCATTCCCAATCCGTTAGTGTGTGTGAAAGTCGTCCTACAAGCCCCGCCCCCGATAACCCGGCCCCCTCTGTTATTCCTGCTGTTAAACCCCTTTCTCATCTAAGCAGTTTGACTATGCGAGGACTGACGCGTGGAAAGATGGAAACCTAATCACAGCGCCAAAACATAAACTATAAATTAGGGCCACCGCGCGAAACCACGTAGGTGAGATAGGGGTATTAGTAGTTAACAGATCATGGGCCAGACTCCACTGAGTGATGATGGTAGAATAATTATAAAGGTCTTGAATAAAACAACATGCATGAGGAATCACAAAGGAGTTTTCATTTTCTGCAATGGAAAAGTAC
>JAQMYJ010000001.1:34386225-34409364 GCA_030014305.1 Clarias laeviceps
AAAGTACTCGAACTAGTTGCTTTTATCAGAAAGTAACGCTGTAATGTAACTGATTACTTTTTAAAGACAGTAATTTTGTACTGTAATTAGTTACTTTAAAAAGCAACACTGAATGTAATAATAAAAAAGATATAATTTTCTCCAGGGTACTCCAGTTTTCTCCCACACATGAAGATTAGGCTCATTAGCATTCTGAAATTATCTGTAGTGTATGTATGTGTGTGTGTGTGTGTGTGTGTGTGTATGCCCATGGTGTACCCCGTCTCATGCCCTGAGTCTCCTGGTATTGGCTCCAGGCCTCTGCGACCCTTTACACAGGATTAATCGATATAAACGATGATTGTGTAAACATATCTAGTGCTTGCATTTTTGTGAAAAGCTCTGATATGTATTTCACATATAATACAGTATATATCATAATATTATTGTTTAATAAAATCTATAAATAACAACATATTATTTATAGCTCTTTAAAGCATTTCCACCTGTGTGTGTGTGTGTGTGTGTGTGTATGTATGTGTGTGGGGGGGGGATTTATGTGTGGTAGAGGGGGCGGTTATTGTTGTAGTGCGCATGAACGGAAGTAGATGACGGGCGAGAGGGGAAAAGCGGAAGAGGGAGTCTGGAAATCACAAACATGGTAAATGAAAAAGAAAAAGAAAGAATTAACAAGAAGTACATCGCTGGTTGTTTGGTTGTTTTACAGACAAGGCGTCTGGTCGATGTTGGACTTCTGCTGCGAATCAGATTTGCGTGACGGTTTGAGAGTTTAGACAGAGCGAGACGGGGCGCGAGCTAAAGCGGCTCGAGCAGGCAAAAGCGCACGGGCTGAATCCTAAACGCGCGTGCAGGGCACTAAGATAGGACAGCGCGCGCTGTCATTTAGGCGCCTGCGTAGTGCGCATGTGTAGTGCGCAAGCGCTGATTTGGGATTCGGATCGAGTTAGCGCGGTCGCTTCAATTATAAACGCAATTTTGGACTACTTTTTTTTCTTTTTCTTTTGTTTTTACAACAACGTAGTGCAAGTCTGTTAGAGTTAAACAGTTACAATGACTGCAATCCTGTCGGTTCATTGTTAGTGTTCATATTTGTATGGTTTATATAATTAAACGCCAAGTTTACACATGACATGTAGCTGAGGTGAAAAGGCCTGTGTTATTGTCAATATACATGATGAATATAAACGTGATGAAGATGGTTAAAATAAAAAAAACTTCAAGTGAAAGAACATCAGTCTGATTAAAGATCATCAACATGTTTAGGTTGAAGTATTTCTGGTGTCCATTCTAGTGATCATTTACTGATTACTGGTGTGTTTTTGTTATTTCTGTGACAACTTGGTGATGTTCCTAACTGACATGTCCTGACTAACATTACTAGCATTACTGGAGGAACAAACTACTCAAAGTATGGCATACAAATTTGATTACTATACTGGAGGCGAGTTCTTACTGCGATACGCACTTTCCCATGTAAATTCAGATAATCTGTTCCAGACAGACGAAAATATTCCAATCCTATAAGCATATATATATTTTTTGACACAAAAAGACACGTAAAATATTAAACCAAACTTTTGAACGCATGACGAAGGCAACATTAGTATCAATGGTTGACTCGCTTTTCTGAATGGAAAAAAATACAAATTGTAAACTCGCTTTGCTTGGCTTTTCTCTGCTACTTTTGGATATTGGATTCTGGTGATCATAGCAGGATGTTTGTAAAGAGAATTTTGTGCAAGGACATGTTTCTCCTGCGACGTATGGAAAGCGTCAAAGATGGCTGCTTAGAGTTCATCGTTCTGTGGACGATAGGATCGTTTATAGAAAGTGCACAACTTTTTCGCATGCCGAGTTTCCGCTGTAGTTTAGCAAAGGCATAGGAAATCTATGGGGTGATGTTAGCATTAAAATTGAAGCGACAGACTAAAGTGCCGCCGTGTCACTCAGTTTGGGTAGAATTGGGGGAAGAAAAAAAAATTGTTGTTGAACTGGATTGTGCGTAATGTCATGAATTCTGATGAAACTTTCTGTCTCGCTCCAACAGAACAAGCTGAAATCCTCGCAGAAGGATAAAGTTCGCCAGTTCATGATTTTCACACAGTCGAACGAGAAAACAGCGCTGAATTGTTTGGCTCAGAATGACTGGAAACTAGACGTGGCCACAGACAACTTCTTTCAGAATCCTGAACTTTACATACAGAACCTGAAAGGACTGTTCGAGAGGAAAAAGCTAGAGCAGCTCTACAATCGGTACAGAGGTAAGGAGGGGTGCGTCAAAGATGATCCACGCTCTGGCTGTAGCGTTTGTTTTAGTTAACTTTTAGAAAAGACAAATGCATCGTTTGCCTTTCAATACACTTTGTCCATCTGTCAACAAGCTTTCGTATTCCCCTAATAAAAAAATAAATAAAAAAAAGTATTAGACTGAGCTGCGAGCCATGAATGCACCGCTGTTCTTCATCAGAAGTGAATCTTCATCCTCGTAGGGCTGCTTTCAGGTGACCAGTTGAAGTGCGATCAGGGCCCGTATTCACAAAGCTTCTTAGAATTCTCTCAGAGAGCTCCTGTCTTAGCTTAAAAAGTCCTAGCTAGGAGTCCTAGACTAAAAGTGATTTAGGAAACCTCTCAAAAAAATGTATTGTGAACTTGCTTTGCTTGGCCTTCCTCTGACGAACAACTTTTTCGCCAGCGTTTGGTTCGTTCGTTGATATGCCGAAAACACAACTCGGAGCAACTCTGTGTAACGAAAGTACAAAAGCCTTTATCTTCGCGAGGAGGTGTGGTTGACCCCGTTACTAGGGATGGCGCAGCAATACAAGGACTGTGATTGGTTGAATAAAAAAAAAAAAAAACCTTTACTTTATGCAAAGTTTCTGTTATAGGCTAAATATCTTAAAGTTAATGAAAATACCCTAATGTTGAAAACGTGTCTACTTTTGAAGCAACCGATTTCCACGCAGCTGTTACTATATTTAAATTCTTACATTTATTTACCAAACTGATTTTATTACTTGTAATCCATTTTAGATTGATGTGAGCAAAACAGCTCAGCTTTTACCAGTTTACATGATTGGAGTTGCACTTTTGGTTGGTATGTAGCCAACAATCCAAGAGGAATTAAAACAACAAGAAAACCAAATCGGACTGAAGAGCAGTGTTTACTTTTAGGTTTACGTTCAGTATTTGGAGAATATTTCAAATAACAATTTTTAACTGTAGGAGCTGTTTATAGGGCTACGATGCTTCATGAATCATTTTCATCTTTATTAAGATTTAGTCCAAATTCTAAGAAAATGGCATAAATCTAAGAATTTTCTTAGAATTTCTTCACTAGGAGCAACTTTTAGGCTTAAGAAGCTTTGTGAATACGGGCCCAGGACTATAGAGTGGACGCTTTATCACCTCAGAGTGTCGACAATGTGGGCAGAAGTGTGCGGACGTGGATCGTCATGTGGTATCACAACGTTCTCTGTAGGTTTAGTCTTCAGCTCTTCAATAAGCGTCTCACTGTAACGAGTACTGTTGATTGTTGAACCTTTTCCCTAATGATGTTCCAATACTTCTGGCCCCTGAGATGAGAATCCCAGAAAACTGTAAGCGTTGATGAATTTTCCAGCTGATGGTCGACTTTTTAACTTTTTCTCAGTCGGTGATTGAGGATGTTTCACGTTCCACACACTGCCGTTTACTCTCAGACTCGTAGTGATGAATCCGTCTCTCGTCACCGGTAATGATTCTCTTTTACCTTCCTTAGAGAATCAACCGCTGCTCTCCTTTCGTGCAAATCACAAATGAGGCGTCTAACAGAAAACACTGATAAGACGGAAGTTTTAATATAACCGTTGTGCGGATCATTTTTGACTCACCCTGGGAATAAAATGAAAGCACAGTTCGTTAGTAGCCATGGCAACACTGTCGGTCAGTCACATAACAAGAGGTGTAGCCCATAGATTCATTTATATATTGCTTTAAAAAAAAAAATTTTTATGATAAAATATTAACATCTACGTGTTGTCATAAGAATGAATCCATTTCCAAATCAGGCCCAAGTTGTCATCTCACCTGTGCTTTAAAAAAATATATATATTTTGTTGTATTACTGTGACAGATCCTCACGATGATAATAAGATCGGTATAGATGGCATTCAGCAGTTCTGTGATGATCTCGGTCTCGACCCAGCCAGCATAAGCGTGCTCCTAATAGCGTGGAAGTTTCGCGCCGCAACACAATGCGAGTTCTCCAAGCAAGAATTCATGGACGGGATGACCGAGCAAGGGTAAGTTATTACATCGTTATAAAGTACGCTCAGGGGAAGGTTAGATTCTGTAGCAGTAAGTTGGATTGAATGAGAAATTTCATGGTTAGGACGGAAAACTCTAAACTTCGGCTGTTGTGTGTTTGTTTCAAAAAACGGTTTGAATTATGTAAAATGCGAAGTCAGGGTAGAAAACAATATGTAAATAAGTGATCAGTGTTCTCAGTGGCATGCTCTTGGATGTTTTTATTTATTATTATTATTATTATTATTTTTTTAAAGGTGTGACAGCATAGACAAGCTTAAAGCACAGCTGCCCAAAATGGAGCAGGAGTTAAAAGACCAAGGAAAATTTAAAGACTTCTATCAGTTTACTTTCAGCTTTGCAAAGAATCCCGGACAGAAAGGCTTGGGTACGTCTCACTTCATTTATTCTCTTCTGTGGGTTTGCTGTGCTGTTTTTTTTTCTTTTTTTTTTTCTTTTTTTTTTTCCCCTCTGGATAAATACGGCTGTCTTTTTAAAAATCTAGATTTAGAAATGGCCATTGCCTACTGGAATCTAGTATTGGCAGGACGCTTCAAGTTCCTCGACCTGTGGAACAAATTTTTAGTGGTAAGTCTGTAATAATGATCACTTCTTCACCCCAGTCTGATGTATTCGTTTGGTAAATGAGTTTATAGGCCACGCCTCCTTAAATGTGACTGACGTTTATGCTTTATAGGCCACGCCTCCTTCAACATGACTAATAGATTTAGAGGCCATACCATGTAAAACAAGAGCGAGGCCACACCCCATCCATGTGACTGACAGTTTTTGTCAGTCACATTTCATTTCACATTTCATTCAGATGCCTCCTTAATTGTGAGTGACCGCTTTATAAGCCACACCGTCTTCAATGCGACTGACAGGATTATAGGCCACATCTTCTTCAATTTGGCTGATAGATTTATAGGCCACACCTCCTGAAATGTGACTGATAGATTTATAGGCCACACCTCCTGCAATGGGACTGACAGGATTATAGGCCACACCTCCTGCAATGGGACTGACAGGATTATAGGCCACACCTTCTTCAATGCTACTGACGTATTTAGAAACCATGCCTCCGTCACTATGATAGATTTATAGGCCACACCTCCTGCAATGTGACTGATAGATGTATAGGCCACACCTTCTTCAATGCTACTGACGTATTTATAGGCCATGTCTCCGTCACTATGATAGATTTATAGGCCACACCTCCTGTAATGTGACTGATAGATTTATAGGCCACACCTCCTTCAATGTGACTGATAGATTTATAGGCCACACCTCCTTCAATTTGACTGATGTATTTATAGGCCATGCCTTTGTCACTGTGACTGATAGATTTATAGGCCACACCTCCTTCAATGTGACTGATAGAATTATAGGCCACACCTCCTGCAATGTGACTGACAGAATTATAGGCCACGCCTCCTACGATATGAGTGAAAGCTTTATATACCATGCCTCCTTGAGACAAACTGCCACATAGGCTCCTCCTTCTCCTCTCATGTGACTTGACAGATTTGTAGGCCACACCTCCTTCATTGTGACTGACAGATTTATAGGCCATGCCTCCTTTACTGTGACTGACAGATTTATAGGCCACGCCTCCTTGACTGAGACAAACTGGCACATAGGCTCCTCCTTCTCTCATGTGACTGACAGGCACATAGGCCACACCTTCTTCACTAATTGAAATCTCACAGTCCTTACTCCTCTAAACCTTTGAAACTTCTTCCCTTCTGCAGGAGCACCATAAGAGATCGATTCCCAAAGACACCTGGAACCTCTTGTTAGACTTCAGCACCATGATAACTGACGACATGTCCAACTATGACGAGGAAGGTCTGTAGCATCATCTGCTTACTGCTAGATAATATATTTATTGGGTAATCGGGCTGCACCGTGCAAATACGCTCGACTCCTGCCCGAGCGGAATGAAACGGCCCATCACAGCACACGCATGCACACTAGTGATGTATCAAGATTCTTTTGTCTTACAATCGATGTATTGCCACCAAACTTAACTTTGTAAATTATTTGTTAATTTATATGTTTTTGCGTTCGAGGTGGTAAGATGTTGCAGTTCCTCTACAATCCTGCAGGTGGTGCTCTATACTCAATTCACATGTTGACAGGCAGCAGAGCATCCTGTGTGATTGTAACAAACTAAAGAAACTTCTCAAAAGAAGACATTCTTTCTCTCAGTCTGACCTCAAAACAATGAACCAGAAGCCTAAGTGGGTATTCGAGTGTGTTGGTGTGTGACAGTCCGTTGGAGTCAAGATTCCGTTACAATTTTTTAATTGTAAAGTAAATATTTTTCTGAGAGAATGCTTGAATAAAAAGTAAAAATTCAAACTTGCTGGCTAGTTAATAAAAGTATTAATTATCCAATCTAAACTATCGCTAGAGTAACCGTAGTAAATAACACTAGCATGTCTCCTGCGTCTTGTTTCCTAGGGGCGTGGCCAGTCCTTATTGATGATTTCGTCGAGTTTGCGCGGCCGTACATCGGGACCAAAAGCACGGCAGTCTGAGGGACTTTGACGTCCCACTTGAAGGCCGTCCCGACCTCACGCACACCTCCACCTCGTGGAGGACCGAACTGAGATCTACATTGCCTTTTCCGACCCTCAGGATCAAGACGCTCGTGTACAGCAAAGACATTTCAGAGACGCGTCTCCTCTTTGTCATCTAGCGGTGGTTTGGGCTTTTTTTTTTTTTTTTTTTTGTTGTTTTCCCCAGTTTTTCAATTTGGAAATGTGTGCCACATCTGTCTCAGCTAAATACGGATCAAGATCTGGGACCTCATTTTTTTTTTTTTTTTTTTTTTTTTTTTTTTTTTCAATCCCACCCATCCCCCCCCCACTTCAAGTTCACCAGGCAGCAGCAAAATCACAGAAGACACACTATCTTCATCCTAACCCAGGGTGTCATTGGGGAACCTCATCAGTTATTACACCTTAATTTTAGCACTCCTCATTCGTTCCTGTTTTTTTTTTTTTTTTTTAAATAAACCCGTGGAAATACAGAGCTTTGATTGTTTTTTTAGTGGACAAAAGACAAGGATCAGAAACCCTGTTTTGTTAGTTTTTATTGTGACTTATTGTATATTTTCTGTTGCCGTTTCAAAAAAAGAAAAAGATTTCACCTTGCTTGTTTGATTTTGATTAAACGTAATAAGTATATTCGGTATGTTCTGTCATTCTAAACTCTTGGAGTGACTGTTTTACATTACTTTGATGAATTAAAAGTAATTTATTGTAGCAGACATTGTTTTTACTTTAACATGATTATACACCAGTCTGATCAGGTTTGTGCTTCAACCTTGATGTTGGTTAGGGTTTGTCTGCATTTTCCAACTTTGCTTAGGGCAAGAAAGGATGAAAGGGTTGAGTTCAAAGCTGCTTTTTGTAAAATCTTCAGTTTCAGTAGATTTAAAACAATTTTATTAGATGTCTATTGCCAGAGTTAACTGTTTGACATTAGCATTGCGACATGTCTATTGACTAAGCAAGCCTTCGAGCAGTGTTTCTCAACGTGGCATCAGAATTCATTATTTCGTTTATTATTCAGTTTTTTTTGTAGAAATGACATGGTTTGATTGGTCACTGGAATTGTGCATTAATAACTTGAAAACATTTAAAACTTACCATATGAAAGTTATAATTATGTTTAAGTGTCTACACACCAAAGTCAGCTCAAAACTAATTTGGAAAAATGTTTATGAAGTGAATAAATACATGAGGATCAGGTGCAACACAAACAACAGCGACAAAACTTTGAGACAAAACTTGTATTTATTTTATTTTTAAAAGGGTAAGCTAGCCAGCCTGCAGTAATGTAGTATTAGGATTTGTAGTCTTGTATTAGATTGTGATTTGACTACAAAAAAAAATGCATAAGACCACTTGTTTATAAATAAATATACAGGTTAGAAAGTATGGACTCCAAAATGTGGTTAAAAACCATTAAACACTAATAAAATGGTCTTTATGACTGAACTTCACTAGTACACTTTCAATTCCAGCTGCTGTTGCTTCAGTGACCGTGATCAGCATTTTGGCGCCCTCTGTTGGCCCATCTGGGAACCTCTGTAGTCCAACTAGGGACCATGGTGGCCAAAGGTGACCATAATATTTATTCCCATTGTGTACAACTGTGGTAGATCCTCCGGTCAACATTTACACTCATTCACACACTACGGGCAATTTGGGAACGCCAATTAGCCTAATCTGCAGGTCTCTGGACTGTCGGAGGAAACCAGAGGACCCGGAGGAAAACCCCCAAGCGCGGGGAGAACATGCAAACTCCATGCACACAGATCTGAGGAGGGAATCGAACCCAGCACCTAGAGATGATGCAGGTAGGGAAAAAATTGCTATATCACATAAACTTGACAAATTCTTTCTATACTTCCTATTTTCTGTTTAAACTGTCTCAATTAAATAAGCAATTAAAAAAATACTTGCCTGTTCTAGTGGTGGTTTAGTTAAAAAAAATATTGAAATGTATTATTCTCATTCTTATTGTTGTTATTATTATTATTATAATACTGAAAACTCAAAATCTCTAATCTTTATAACTGCACTTTCTAATGTTTGCTGACGGTGATGTAGAAGGACGTCTGGCGTCACAGCTCTTGGCACCTACATCCTGACTTCCCTTGGCATGATTCTGACAAATCACAGTTTGACAATGCAATGAAGCTAGCATTTTCTGATTGATTAATCTTTCAAATTTTTTTTTTAAGAGAAGCCAACTTGGCCTGGCTTCCCTTCAGTCATGATAGTAAAAGTGTAATACCATGTTTCACCACATATTCACCACATAACGTTTTGGGGGCGCTGTTTCACTTATTGTAAAATACTCAGTGAAAAACTAAGAGGAGACTCTAGAAACAGCACAGAGAAGTTTATTACCAAAATAAAACTGTTAAACGAAGGTGTTTTTTTATTTATTTTTTATTTTTTTACTGAAATAACAATTTGTTCAAAAAAGAATTCTCAGCTTCCAGGAGAAAACGCCACTGCCGCTAAATGGTGATATATGTATGTACAGTATTTAGTTCGTGAAGCATGAATGTAAACATGCAGTGGTCAGGGTCGTTGTACTTAAAATTATTTTACTTATTCTGTTCATATTTTGTAAAATCGAACCTACTAAAAACAAGGGCAGTTATAAACACGCTGTACCGAGCACGTCTCTGGTGGAGTCCAATTGTGAACCGTAATGATGTTGACAAAGTCGAGGAACTGTCACAGACGGAACGCTGTGAGGTTTTGTCCATTTTGCCCTCCAATCCTAAGACAAAAGCCCGCTTGACAACATTATTTACATTTCATCCCTCCTACCTCACGCTTTCAGCTGAATTTACTGAACAAACTCGTTTAAATGATTGGTGCAAGAGAAACGTTTTTGTAGGAAAAATCTTCATGATAATCACAATAAAAATATATCATGTCTAACGGTTAAAAAAAATTGTAAACAAAAAAAACCCCACTCCTTTTCCCTTGCCAGATCCAGAGAAAACAGTTCTGATCTAGTAAACAATGTCAACCAGCAGAAGGAGAGGATCAAAGCTGACACACACTCAGGAGAAAAAGTCTTTATAACCATTCAAGAGTTTTTTTGACTGACAGGTGACACGTCTCTCTGCGGGATCATCGTCAAGTACCCTCAGCAACATGAGAACAGGATCCGAGGGAGTCTGTTAATATCTCTTTAATCTTAAGCACTGGGTACGCGGCGGACATGAGCATATGCTGGCGTGTTATCTTAATCTGTCCTGAGCCGATAGCATCTAAGATATGCGTCTGTGGTTACACTTTATACTTTACACAACATTCTTTCTTTTCTCCTAAGACAAAGCACCTTGGGCATGCCATTGCTGATTATCTCTCCCTGATAACTGGCTCAAAACCAGTGAACCAAAGAATTCCTGAGAGTATGGGAACAGCAAGCAGTGACCGTGCAGGTTCCTTTCTTTTATTTTTCCGGACATGTCGTGCACCTTTACATTTACAGCACTCATTTTTAAACCTTCATTTTAAAACTTGAGTAACATCTAATTCTTAAATCATAGTTTAATATGATGTTGCCCTTATGATGTTGACTATAAAAGCTACAACTCTTCTGGAAAGGCTGTCCACAAGGTTTAGGAGTGAAATCTTTGACCCTTCTTCCAGAAGTGCATTGGTAAGGTTGGTCTCCTCTCTAATTCATCCCAAAGGTGTTCTATAAGGGTGGGCCAACATCATATCGAACCGTATGGATTAAGACTCGGATGTTCCTCATGCTAGTATGCATGTAAAGGCTGGCGAGCGAATACGTTGGCCAACACAAAATGTATGAAACAAATATAGCAGGACATCACTTTAGTTTGAGTTTGCTTTTCTTCCTCTGCGTTTCTCTTCTTTCTTTTTTCGGCTCCAGAATGATAACGTTCGGTTGCCATGTTATTTTTAATTAAAAAAGGAAAAACATGCATCGCATAGATTAAAAATTGCACCAACGACGTTGTGAGATGAAATACACACATCAGCTATTAAAATATCGGGAACTTAAATTTTTTTTGGCACCTTTTCTGCCATGCAACTTCCTAATAAGCAGTGAATCATTAATTAATGGTAAGGGCAGATCTAAAATGGGACATTTTTAGGACATTTTTGACTTTCTATCGAACCTGAGCAATTTGAAGAGATGTAGTGGAATCTATGTGCACGAATACGATGATCATTACGGCACTCCAGTTCTTCCAGTATATCGCAGGCGGTGTTATGCAAATTAGTATGTGGTTCTTCAGTGTACGTTTCAAATCTGTTATGCTTTTATTTATACTGTTGTTTTGTATTTTTTATTGTTTTTAGCAACTTATGTATTGATTTATGCAGAGCTATCCTTTTTTTCCCCATTTTTTTTTTTTAAGAAGAAGCTTCAGGTAGGAAGATAAACTTCTAGATAAATAAAGAGTGGCACGTCACATGCCTGTGTGTCCTTAGAATTATATCCACTGTGTGAGGAAAGAGAACGAGAAGATGTGGGCAGGAAAGAGAATCGAACCTTGTTGACAAAACCATGGCGAAGGACATACAATCATAATTAGTCCCGAATTGGTAAACAGACTCCGCGCTGGTTAAAGTAGTAAATGACCGACTAGCATTCAAGATTCAAGATTCAAAGAACTTTATTAATCCCAGAGGGAAATTGCTTTGTCTTGGTCATACAGTTGCATTGATTAATTAATAAAAAAAATAAAAAATAAAAAAAACTTGAGACAAGGAAAAGTAAAAGTACAAGAAATAAAAATTAAAAGAAAAATACAAGAAATAGAAGCAAAAATAGAATTAAATATAGCACACTTTTTACATGTGTTTCTGTTTGACACTGTTTATTATTGGTAGATTTTACATAATAGTCTGGCAGCATAAGTAGAGAATATTAACACTACAAATTGCAGTTATTCTGTCCTACAAGGACCTCATTACTTCCAGGCTGCGTTGACACTCATAGTGCAGCTGGAGTTTGAGCTCCTAAGGACCCTGCGTTATAACAAGGCGTCTGGTGTCTTCTGTCAGGAAGCTGAAACTGTGGACGGTCGTGAAGGAGCAGCAGGAAATAGCAAGCAGCTCCAGATGACTGAGTAGGAGAGATGAGGCAGAGGACGAAAAAAAAGAAAGATTTGTAAATGCTAATTTCACAGTATTTTCAAACATTCACTTGAGGTATAAGTGTAAAATAAAACTTTCATTTTAATTTCCATTCAGATGAATCAAACTCTATAAGCATAACTGATTAAATTAATTTTTTTTGTGTCTCATGACCAGTGTGGTTATTACTCCTTAATGTCTTTTCACACGATCCAGTTGGAAGAGCGACTGTCCAAAAAAGACAAGTTCCAAGCCCACAATAATCGAGGATTTTTTCGAATTTCTAACAGTAAATTTTACTGCTGGAGTTAAAGGTTGCTTTTGTCTTTTTACTTTCATCGTCCTCAATTTTAGTAGCACTGACAAAATGTTTTTGTGTTCATACCATATCCATACCGTCCCTGAAGAGCATTTACTATCGCAGAGTCCGCCAGAGAACTGCCTCCATCCTCAAGGACCCCACCCATCCTGAGCACAGACTGTTCTCACCTCGTCCCTCAGGACGGAGATACAGACGTGTGAGATGCAGGACTTCCAGTCTAAACAACTCATTCTTTCCCACTGCCATCATGATAGTCATGGACTGTAAACTGGACTCCCTACTGTATCTGACTGGTGACACAGATCTTAAGACAAATCATCTGCACAATAATAATCATCGAACAAACATCTGCACAAGCACTTGAACAATCATATGCAGTTTGAGGACCTTTTCATACATTTGCCGAATTTGCACACTACTAAGTTATTACAGTATATATTTTTAGATATTTTTCATATTCTGCTTTTAATTCTATGTTTAATATATATATATATTTTTATACCTATTGTTATTTTTTTTAATTCTATTATATGTTTATTTATTTATTTCGTGCCATTCATTGGCGAACAAATAATAAAACTTGAATAGTGCTATTGAATTTTCAAATCTGATACAAGTTGAATCATTTGTTTATAACAGCAGCTGTGATATAATCTCATATTATATCATTCATTCTATTGGCAGCATGGTGGCTTAGTGCTTAGCGCTGTCTCCTCACAGGTACTGTACAGTGCTGATGGAAAGTTTTAAGACCTTTATAATTTTTCCACATTTTCTTTGTTTGTTTCACCCTGATCTTAAAATCTATTCAAATCTTTTTTCCCTCATCATTCTACATACAATATTCCACAATAACATATTAAAAACAAGCTTTTATAGTTTTTTTTTGTTAAATATCCTATTTACGTAAGTATTCAGACCCTTTGTCATGACACTTGCAATCGAGCTTTGGGGCATCCTACTCCTATCAGTGGTCCTTGAGATGCTTCTACAACTTGACTGGATTCAAACTGAACCTAACTGACTCCATTGAACAATTATGAAAGGTAGATTGTTCATGTCAGGGTGAAAATAAATCCATGAGGTCGAGAGAATTATCTGTAGACCCACGAGACAGGATTGTATCAAAACATAGATCTGGGGAAGGATGCAAGAAACCTTCAGGAGCAGACAAGAGTCCGATAGCCTGCATCGTTCTCAAATGGAAGAGATTTGGAACAATTAACAGTCTTTCCTGATCTGGTCACCCAACTATACTGAGTAATCAGAGATAAAGGGTCAGCGAGTTAACTTAGAACCTAAGGGTCAATATAAATCAGATCCTGACTTATTTTGTGGAGATTGGAGAGACTTACAGGAGGCCAATCAGCAGCCAGACAGAAGCCATTTCTCACTAAAAGACAAAAATCTAATTATTTTTACTAAATATTCTGCCCAGGCCAGAGTGTGTGTGAATATTAGATTATTACTGTATATTAAAATATTAACAAATAAGATTTCACTTTGTAGCTCCTGAGTATTAAGAGAAGCTGAAGTTATCTAAAGGCGGCAGATGAGAAAGGTCTGTTATATCATGGATATTCTGTACTGTATGTGATCATTATTTAAGTTCATGAAGATAAATGTTCATTTTTTTGTCAAAAGACTAATTCCATCCCTGATCCCATGAAACACATTATTCATTATATTATCATTACTCAAGAAAGTTCATGAAATGGCGCTTATCAGTAAAGGCACAGATGAAGGTAAAGATGACTAAGGACTGCCTGTCATTCAGAACAATAGAATCTGATGTGCCATTTTCACTGTGCCATTATTTATTTAGAATCTGAGATGTAGCTCTTGATGTTTCTTGAATGTTTTTCATATAAGAATACATGTTTCACATAATGACTACATGCCAGCCATTCCACACGCATAGCAAACATACAGAATGACTAAAGGATCTTCTGCAGACCAGATGAGACTAAAATTTACATTTGAGGAAAACCAAGTACTTATGAATTTGCCTCCTCCACTATAAATACTAGTTTTATAGGCTATTTTATCACATTTATCTACTTTAAACAACGTGGAAAGATTGAAGGAAGTAACTATTCATGCAACCTGAGGAAGCACCTTATTGTTCAGACATTCTGGTAGCTAAGAAGACTCAATAATTTAAACTGCATCTAACCTCAGAAATCATATTATGTTTCTTCTTTAGCTTTTTTTCACAGGTCATGAACGGCTCATTAAACAGCCTCAGGCAGACCTTCAGGCACGTACAGCCTCTTTACAAACTAAAGCTAATTTCTCAGCAGGAGAAACTGGACAGGCCTACCAAACAGGTTGAACATCTTGCGTTCATGCAATTCAGTGCTTGAGTTCACGTCTTAAAAGTCAAATGAAACATATTGATCATGAGCTAGATGGAGCAACCTGATATTTCACATATCTGTCTTGGAATGCTGCTTCTACGTACATGAAGTAAAACTATTCTGAAGGAAAACATTCTTGTTCCAGTATTAACAAACCCACTTAACAATATGAGTGGACTAAAATTACCAATTTTAAAATTAATGCTGTTTAATGTTTTTACCAACTGTTTAATGTTTTTACAAACGCTTTTATAAAACGCTGTATTACAAGCAAAAGCATTTGTTTATGTGTGAGGTTATTCTAATTGTATTAATAGTGTGGTATGTACATTTAATGGATTTTGTAAGTAACATTTTGTCTGTTTTTTAAATGCTGGCATCCAAACCTCAACAAACAAACATAACTCCAACCTCTTGTAAAACAACAACATCCGGGTATAATTTCCATCTTTTTTTTTCTTTCTTTTTTTTTGTGGAGCTACTAATTTACACTCTTTAACCGCAAACCAAATAATTTTTTGAAGTTTATCTTGCTGATAAACCCGATAGATTACTTTCCAGGCAATTAAGGGGTAAACAGGCTAACTGGACATTTCTTCACGTGCTCTGGTGACCTGTTAACTAACCTCCAATAAATGACAGTTTTGTTAAATCTTATACTAAACTTTATACATTGTGCCGTAATGCATCAGACTCTATGATTAAAAATGTTTCTTGACAAAGTGGTGTTTCATTAGCTTAGCGAAGAGATCAGGGAGGTATTAGATCCTGAAATTCCATGAGAAGAGATTAAGGAAGCAATTAAAGTCCTCCCAAATACTAAAGCTCCAGGTTCCGATGGTTTTGGTGTTGAGTTTTATAAGGCGCATGCTGATGCGGATGCCCCATTCATTTTGAGAATATGGTTCTTGATTCCATTAAAAATGGCAGTTTTTCTCTTTAAATGAGGCGAAAACACTGTATGCTTCATAATAAAAACAGTAAAGACGATACAGATCCTTTATCTTATCGCCCTCTCAGTCTCCTGATCAAAAGATTGTGGCCAAGGTGTTAGCAGATGTGTGGCTGAAATAATTCATCCGGATCAAACCGGTTTTGTCTGTAATGTTTGTCATATTTTCAATATTCAGTATTCCAAACAGATCGAAGATACAGTAATACTCCAGTGTTAATCTCTCTTGATGCTGAAAAGGTGTTTGACCAGATTGAGTGGCGATGTATGCATTTAGTTTTGGCAAATTTTTTTTTTTTTTTTCATACAGATGCCAATGTCTGCTATCATCAGACTATCAAAACTTAGAAAAATCACAACCTTTTCATTTGTACCAGGGCACCAGGCAGGCCTGGTGTTTAAGTCCACTCCTCTTTAATCTTGCACTCGAGCTCCTTGCCATCGCTATTCGTAACCACCACAATTTAAAGGTAATACTGTTGGTTGTAATATCCCTATCTCACCTACGCGGTTTCGCGCGGTGGCTGTAAGTACGGTTCATCATGATTCACCGCGAGTTTTTGGCGCTGTGAGTACGTTCTCATCTTTCCGTGCGAAAAATTTAACCTGCGAGTCAAACCGCATAGGTGAGGTAGGGGTATAAGGAATTTTCGTTTTCTTTATATGCTGATGACTAGTTGTCTATCTTCCCTTTCGGTTCTCCTTGATTTATTCAAAGGTTTTGGTTCTTTTCCTGGTTAAAAAAAATTAACTATGGCAAGTCCAATTTATGCCTCATTCAAACTATTTTACTAATCGTTTCCTTGCTTCTCTTACATTTAAAATAATCAATGAACATTTTATTTATCTTGGGCTAGTTATTCTTATTTATCCGAGTAGTTAAGTTAAATTTTACAGAAGCTCTAAATAATCTTAAATTGAAAAGTGGAGAAACTTACCTCTTTATTTAATAGGTTGAATTAGTGCATTTATAATGATTTCCCTTCATAGATTCCTTTATCTGTTTCACAGTTTACCAGTTTATCTACAATTATCATTTTCAAATTTTTAGGTTGGGTAATTATGACTTTTATCTGGGGATTCAAGACACATTGACCTGCTAAAAAACACCTGCAAAAACCTAAAGCTCTTAGAGGTTTTTCAAGCTCA
Source organism: Clarias laeviceps (assembly GCA_030014305.1). Taxonomy (NCBI): domain Eukaryota; kingdom Metazoa; phylum Chordata; class Actinopteri; order Siluriformes; family Clariidae; genus Clarias; species Clarias laeviceps. The sequence continues at coordinate 34,402,948 of JAQMYJ010000001.1, forward strand.
GTGAGTTTTTCTTTCTAATATGAATAAAGTCAAGACAGTTTTCACCGCACACAGGATTTTATTAATTAATTCAATGTTTGAAAAAAGGAAATACAACAATGCAATCATTCTTTGAAAAAGAGAAAAATAGGAAAAAAAAATATCGTGAACATCTTTCGGACGCAGCTCGTCACAACATCTTAATGCTCGTTACTCTTGCAGTTATGCCTTGGGATGGCTGGAGATATGATACATACTACATTTTACATACAAAGACAGACAAAGAGATAGAAAAAGAATTAACACTAACATTAACATTTAGGAGGAACATCACAGCAAATAATCTATTAATAATCTCAATTTACATCCCTCTGCATCACTTCACTCATGAGCTCAACATTGTGATCTGTTTCTGAGTGATATTTGTTCAAAATAAATGAATAAGTCATGGGTTCACATTGACACAGTTTGAACATATAAACCGAATATTATTTTTTTTTTAAACTTCAACCTTTACCTGATACATATTATCCAGGCAAATGATATAATATTTCTATAAAAATTTAAACAAGCAAAAAAAAAAAAATAATAATAATACAACAGAAATCTTTGAAGTCCTCATTTCAACATAAATTTTAGTGACTGAACAATTCAAAATGACAGAGTGTTACATGACAAATTAAAAGCTCCAGATTTCAATAAAAAATTTAATGACTGAGCGATTCAGGATTACAGAAATATAAAAGTCACCTACCTGCTGCAAAATGCTGTTGGCTAGATTTATATCCAGCTGCACAGTACTCACGATCTTAGCTCGCAGCCCGATGACAACCGGATATCCTGCAACAAACACACTTCACTTTAAATTCAAAGTAGCTTTAACTTTAATTTCAAAGTAATATGAAATATCGTTTTAGAAGTTATTGTTTTGAAATGTATTGTCACTATGACTTATCAGCTGAAAATAAAGCTTGCAGAAATAAAATGGTTTGTAAACATACTCTGAGGCTGTGTTGTGGGACTGGTTGGGGTAGAAAATCCTGAGGCATATGTAAAGTTCCCTGCATGAGTTAAGATTATAAGTTACTGATTCAAGTTTCAGAATATGAGCAAAAGTAGCAATAAATAATAATAAAAAAATACTATACAAATTTAATACAAGAAAACTAATGTACACTTGGACAGAAGTGCACTAAAGACCTGACTTATTCAAAGGGTTAATGTGAAAAAAGACATATGATGTAAATTGGCATGCGCTATATAGAATTGCTGCTAGTTTGATTTAACTAATGTACAGTTTGAAATGACAAAGCTCTGTCAATGCAAACAGATTAATAAATATAAATGAATTTCACATCGATCAAATTTCACATGGTCATTGCAAGCTGCCAATTAATTAATCTGATGGACATATAATTAAAATTATTAACAAGTAATTTATACATAGAAATTTTCGGCAGTGTTGTAAAACAAATTTGTATTTTTTCACTTTTACATTATGTTCTCTTACAGTTTTTATGTGAAATTTGATGCTAGTTATTTTGTGCTGTAATATATAGTAAATAACGATATATTCCTAAATTATGCCTATTCAAAAGGACTGCAAATAGTTCTGAAAAATAAATAATAAAACAGATGCAATAGTGCTGTTTGCAAGGTTTAATGTGATATAACAACCAATACCATTCACATTAAATACAAATAGAAATATTTGGGTTTGAGGTTAAAAAAACATAACAATAACCTAGTTCCATAGGTCCAAACTCTTTAAGTAATGCTTTTGTTTGTAATACAGTACTGTGTTCAACCTTTTTTTTTAAATAAGTGTCTGCCAATTTCTTGATTTATCATTCAAATCCAATTCCAATTACGAGGGAACTTCTTGGGCATGTCTCCATTTCACAGAGACATGTAAAGGCAGTAGCAAAATATTGATCTTTTTTTTGTTTGTTTGTATTTTTAATTAATCCTGAAATGTTTCTGTTTGGTTTTAAGTTAAATGTTTTTTAGTTGCTATATCACATTAAAGATGTAAAATAACATGAAATTATTTATTCTGGTGTAGAAACTTTGCATTTTACATGTAAAACATAAAAAAAAAAAAAATCAATTATTCACATTTTAACTAAACTTCCAGAGTCAGTGAAGCAGAAGACCGGCCAAAAGTTTACCTAAAAGTTACTTTTACTTTCAAAGTGTGTATTTTATTCAGGTTTGTTCACTTAAAGTAATAGGTCTAGTATCTAAAAGCAAGAAATAATTCTATTTATTTCAGCAGGTGTAGCTCTGATGCTATGATACTCCAGTAGCCTATGTACTGTAAACTAGCAACTATTGCTAACTATGTACTTCAGATAATTATAGCACCCAGAATTTCTTATCTAATTAGTCGAAGGTCTGGAAAGGAAAAGATAAAATGATTACCAGGTGTTGTTGTTGCTGTTGTTGTTGCTGTACTAGTACTGGTTGGAAAGACTGACAAAAAAAAAACACAGACAAAAATGTTACTTACAAAATCCATTAAATGTACAAGATACATTATTAATAAGTATACACACCCATTAACTAATACTTTTTCTTGTAATACAGTGTTTAATATTTTTAATTCAGACTCTACCAAGCCTCGTGATTTGAGGATTTTATTCCACTGTTAGGACACATATTGCGCACAAAGCTCTTCAAGTCATTGCTTTTTTGCCCACTAATATGTTAGATTTTATATATATTTACCAGTTTAGTGCACAAGATTGGATTTAGCCATGGATTTAGTATCTGGTATCACATAACATATAGTTTAGTGCTATTTTGTATTTAAGTTAGATTTAGTGGCCAGCTGCGATTCTCACAAACTTCCAGATGATCGTCATATGATTTTCTACAATCTCTCCAAAAGCTTGGAATCAAATTCATAGATGTGGGAAAGTTCATTTCCAATTGTTAGGACATTGAATAAGTAACAATCCTTTTAAAATGACTAAAGCTGATTCTGGGGTCTGTTTCTGATCAGTAGTGAAATGAGATTAGCTTTTGTTTAACACCATTTTATTTACTTCTTTCTTTTTTTAATTTTTTTTAATCGTTTCCTGAATGGAGAGTCACATACAATATTTAAACCTCTGAGAAAAATATTGCCCAGGATCTGCAAAAAATCTATATGTAAATATCCTTCCTGTGTTGAGACTTGATTTATTATATTTTTGCCTTGGTGTGTGCTGTCAGTAATTGGGCTGATTTGTATTTTTCATCTATCATCATGATGTCTGTGCATTCAAATGAAAAGGCTCTACATTGTCTGTAAACAAAAGTGTTTGCCTTTAAGATAATCTCATCTAAGAAGGTTAAACCAATACATAAAAAAAATGTTAAATATTAATATTAAAATATGAACTAATTAAACCAGTAAAACAAAATAATTGAACCTTTATTTAACTTACTAGTCGTTGCATTTGTAAGAATAATGGCTCCAACAAAAATAATTAAAGTTGTCTGTTGATGATTTTATTCCTGCCCAAGGTGCATGTTTGTGTGAGTGTGTGAGCGAGTATGGTGTATCTTAGTCGGTTTCCCTAAAAACCTTGTCAGAAAACATTCTTATATGGCTAGGGTATTTCTTGGGCATATCTCGACTCTCTTCAATTAATTTCACAGGCAGTAGTAAAAATATTGTTCTTTTTTATTTCCCTGAAATGTTTTTGTTTAGTTTTAAGTTGCTATATCACATTAAAGGTGGGAAATAATCTGAAATGCTCTGTTTTGGTGTAGAAACGTTGCATTTTACATGTAAAACATTTAAAAAACAATTCAATTATTCACTTTTTAACTAAACTTCCAGAGCCAGCGAAGCAGATGACGGCCCAGAAGTTCACGTAAAAGTTACTTTTACTCTCAAAGTGTGTGCTTTATTCAGGTTTTTTAAAATTCTTTTTTAACTTATGTACAGTAAACTGGGAAACATTTACAGTATATACTCTGATACCTCAGATAATTCTAGTACCCTGTTCTTCTTATCTAATTAGTGGAAGGTCTGGAAAAGAAAAGATAAAGTGATTACCAGGTGTTGTTGTTGTTGTTGTTGTTGTTGCTGTACTAGTACTGGTTGGAAAGACTGACAAAAAAAAACAACACAGATGACAATATTACTTACAAAATTCACTAAATGTACAAAACACATTATTAATAAGTATACACACCCATTAACTAATACCTTTCCTTGTAGTACAGTATTTAATATTAATTTGCTTAGATTTACGCTCTGACTGGGCCGTTTCAAAACAGTCAGCTTTTTCTCTCCTCTAAAGCTATTTCTTTGGGAAGTCTAACAAAGGCTACAGGTTTTCTTTCAAAATAGTTTGGTATTCAGAGCTAATCATTATTCCAACTACACCCAAGTCCCAGCTGAAGAGACGCAGACCCATAACACGATGCTACCACCACCATGCTTCCCATTATAAAATAGTGTACTTACTTTACTTTTTCCCCACTAATCTGTTAGATATTTATCAGTTTAGTGCACAGGATTGGATTTAGCCCTTGATTTAATATCTGGTATCACATAACATTTAGTTGTTTAGTGCTATTTTGTATTTAAGTTGGATTTAGTGGCAAGCTGTGATTCTCACAAACTTCCAGATGATCGCCATATGATTTTCTACAATCTCAAGCTTGGAACCAAATTCATAGATGTGGGAAAGTTAATTTCCAATTGTTAGGACATTGAATCAGTAACAATCTATTTTTAAAAACCCTAAAAAATATAGTAAAACAAAATAATTTAATCATTTTTTAACTCACCAGTTGTTGCATCTGTAAGAATAATGGCTCCAACAAAAAGAATTAAAGGCAACATGTTTTCTGTTGATGATCTTAATCCTGCCCAAGGTGTGTTTGTGTGTGTGAGAGTGTAAGCGGGTATGGTGTTTCTTAGTCACTTTCACTAAAAACCTTGTCAGGAAGCATTCTTATATGGGTAGTTCTCAAATGTCAGACATTCAATGACAACAGTTCCAGGAAAGCAGTGTCACAAGCTCCGCCTTCAGTCAAAGTTTTGTGATGTGAATAAACTGGGGGAACTTTTGGTAGACTGGTGTGAATACGTGATCACAAGTGTGTCTAATTTGGGTGCGCGTGGTAGAAACGCAGCAGTAGATAGGTGTTGACATGCTACAGTAGCTGCGGTCTGATCGGCAAGTAGTTCCCTGCGAAGTGGACTGACCAGGATATTCAGACATGTTTGGTACAATTTCAAAACGGAGGGAGCAGGACAGCACAGTTCAAAGGGAATAGTGAACAGTGTCAGGTACAAGTGAACAATGCTTCATCACTTTGCCGGACGTGCCTCTCATTATTGTACACCACCATCCTGATGAAAAGTCAATTGACTGAGTGAAGGGGTGCGACATTAAACGGCATAGACTGTCTGGCGCCTACCATATCGGCCTGATTCAGAGGGTCCATTTTGAAGCTCCATATACTGAGGACCACGTTGTTCATCTTAGCGAGAGTTATTACAGAATATACTGGGCCTCTTTCGGGTGAATCACTCTGTATTATATAGGCTAATGATTTTTAAAACAACAAACAACACAATAATAATTTGTTCCTAGATCTTGAAAATTTGATCTATTACAAGTTTCAATAGTGTATGTTTTTGCAATGATATCAGGTTTTGTTTCAATACATATTCAATGTTTACTTTCCGTAGTGTTGAATTTCCACAGTAGCAGCAGCAGGTATTCGAGGTGCTTGCGTTACTGGGGTAATGCCGGGAGGAAGCGACATCTGTGCTGGTGATGTTGCAAGGTGTTCCGCCTGGTGGAATTTTGTCGAGGGGACGTTCTCCTAACTGACGACATTCCCTGCACAGGGAGTAGGGCTCACCCTTTAAACAACACTATAGATTGAAGAGACAAAAGGGGCACGCTGTTGCTTTGAATGGGTAGGGAAAATCAAAGCAAAGATCATGGACCTACATGAATTACATATCAGCCCCAGAGTCCCTACGTCTGCAGTAGCACCCTGGCAGTTCAATTTTAGAAAAAAAAATCCATTCTGTAGTGCTTTCAACATGGGTAACAGTGCAAAACCACATTAAAGCAATAGGTATTAGGAAACTAATCATATTTACAAATGACTCTAAAGACCCTGGAACAGAAGGAATGGGTACGGCATTCTTTTTCCCACAGCACAAGTTAGTGGTTAAAAACAGAACAACAGACAAGCTATCAGTATACTGTGCAACTATTAGGAATATCAATAGAGTTTTATATAGATAGATAGATAGATAGATAGAAAATCATCAAAGATCGCCCAAAAAAAGTCTGGCAAGGTAGACATGTACAGAACACAGAAATGTGTAGGTATACCTATCATCCGGGGATCGCTGGTTCGATCCCCGGGTGATGCTGTTACCTCTCACAGCCGGAGGCCTAGAGAGAGCTG
>JAQMYJ010000001.1:34424176-34441359 GCA_030014305.1 Clarias laeviceps
GAAGAGTGGGAGAAGAGGGTTGCATTGACAATCCAACACAATGGGCAGCACATTGAACACATTTTATAACTTATAACTTATTATATTAACCACAAGCCAGATGAGACCAAAATTTAGAATGGCACACCTTTGTGGATAGCCCAAGACTACTCACTGACTTCTGGGATGCTACATATTTCAATTTTAAATAATTTAGGAAGTATTCATGTATATAGGTACCCGCCCCCCTCCATGTTAGTATTATACTATTAGACATATTGTTTATAGTACACAATGTGGAAAAGTTGAAGAAGAGTGAATATTTGTGCAATACATTTAGGCATTTGGCAGACTTGAAATGATATGATGGAGGTAAAAAAAAAAAAACACTTTATTGTTCAAATATTATGGAAGTCAAGAAGACTCAACTAAAGATCAACTAATCTTTCCTTCGCTTTTTGGATAGGTCATGAATGACTCATTAAACAGCCTCAGACAGGATGAAGCTGCTCAATTAAACAGAAATGGAGAACTTCAAGCACGTATTGCCTCTTTGAAAAGAGACCTCATTTCCCAGCAGGAGAAACTGGACAGAGCCAACAAACAGGTCAAACATCTTACAGTACATTGATGCAATTCATGGCTTGAATTGACATCTTGAAAGTGAATATGAATACATTAATCTTGATGAAGCAACCTGATATTTGTCTTTCTTGGAATGCTGCTTCTACGTACAGTACATGAAGTGAAACAATTCTAAAGAAAAAAAAATCTTTTTACAAATTGTAGACGTAGAGTATGTATTAACAACGTCAATGATTTTTCTTTCTTCTCCAGAGACCGATTCTCAAGTAACAATGAGCTTTGTTTTCCTAATCAGCCCACTACTGTGTTAAACCTGCCTTTATTTCTCCACCACAGTCCACCAAGTTGATAAAGGAGATCCGCTCTGGTAAAGACACCACAGAAGAGACTTTTGAGGAACGTGACATCAAGCTGAAAGAGCTGAAAGAATGCAAGAAGTCAGTCAATAAGTTGCTTCTGGAAATCATGGAGCAACAGCCTGACCTCCGGTCGATATTAGAGATGTACTTCCTGCAGGTGAAAAGCTGTGTAGTGCTCAGACGAATGAACTATGGATGGAAATTGTGTTTAAAAATCTTTTCTGTTGTAGGTCGGTCTTGCTCTTCCCTCTCCCTCTTCAACCCCATCGGGCCGGTGCTCAAAGCTGAGCTCGGCACGTAGCTCTGTTTCTCTCAGGTAAAAACCACTGCGACAAACCAGCACTTCATATACACCAGTGAAATCTTTACTTTGATTTTGTTCCAGTGCTTCAACTCATGCAGTCAGAGTGTGATAATGTGCTGTAGCAGATAATTCATGTGGTGGATGCTCCATGTAAGTACATAATGAAAAGTATGTACCATTATGGTGGTCAACAAAATTGCACATCCTAGACCAAGGTTTCTCAAAGTCCAGACTTCGGTCTGGATCCAGACCACATGGCAAGTCAATCCAGACCCACTCCTCAATTTAGCAATGCAATAATACAATGTATTAAAACCTAAATGTAAATGTTTACGTATTTGACATCAATGTCATGGCAACATCACATCGTTTTCCTCACTTGTCCACAAATAAACCTAGTAGCAGAACTACTGTAAGGGATTTTACTTCAAAATCATTGTGCTATTACAGTGCCGTGTTGTGTTTGTCCTTTAATGTCAGCTTGTTAAATCAGTTCATTCAAACATCAAAACAAATGCACTTTGCAGTTTTAGTTTGTGTAGGTATGAAAATCAGTCAATCTATTTTTGAAAGTTGGAGCTCTGTAGGTTCACAAACAACAATTTGGAGGCAAACAGTGTCATTTATTTTCACTAACTTGAAATGTATTGAATGTTGATTGACTTGTTGCTTTGCATCTGAATACCAGTCAAACAGTGGCATGTACTGTACATTGCTTATAAGTTATAAGAAAGTTTTAAAAAGTAATTTGCCTATCACCAGTCATTCCAGAATTTGACCCCTAGAAATCAGAATCAGACCTCTGAATATGAAGTTTAAGAACCCCTGTCCTAGTTGGTCATATTTTTGTGTGCTTTTTGACCAGATCCTCAGGACCATCAGCCCACAGCAGCCCCAGAGGTCCAGCAGTTCAGTCACCCTTGTTAAAGGTGATTGAGCTAAATCTTGGACCTTCTGTTACCTCTACACATTCATCTCAGCCTCCTGGGCCTGGCAGTGACAGCAACAGGAGCAGCAACAGCACCAGGAACACCATGGGAAGTCATCTCAAGTCACCTTAATCAGCTCATGCTCCTAAGCCTTCTTTTACTCTAGCGGCAATACACATAAAATATAGACCATGTGTTTATAATATGTGAATTGTTCACTTAAAAGAGGTTAAATGTCAATCCTGTGTGTCTACAGCCCTGAGTGTTCTCCTGCAACAGTATTGGCTGAATTTTATTATAAATTAATGTTCTGTAATTAAGAAATCCTTAACATGTTTATAAATTTAAACTAATTTATTAATGTAAATATCATGCTCCATGCCCTTCTGCAATGTTAAGAATGTAGGTTTAATTTTGGGTGGAGTTTGTGAAGCTGAAGCTGGAATTCTTGCCATTGTGTGTTGGCACATGTGACATTTGAGAATTAACCATATAAAAATACTTCCTGAATTTTTTTTTTTTTTTTTAGCAGAAACTGACTAACAAACACTATACATGCTCATGCTGTCTCTCTCTCTCTCTTTCTCTCTCTCTTACACACACACACACACACACACACTCACACAGGTACAGTACCTTGGGCAGGAGCATCAACAGAAAACATGCTGCCTTTAGTTCTTTTTGTTGGAGCAATTATTTTTACAAATGGAATAACTGAGTTAAATAAAGATTCAGTTAATTAGTTGTACTAGTTTTATTTCATTTACAAATGTATTGGCTTATTTCAAGATTTATATTTAAAAATTATAGTATTGGTTTAATCTCCTGGGGATGAGTTTATATTAAGGCATGAGCTTTACTTTCCATTAAAATGTACACAAATAATATATATTCAGATTAAAACAACAACCAAAAAAAAAACACTTTCAATACTAACAGTTCACTTGAAGACAAATGAAGGACCTTTTAAGCCACATCACTCAGGAAGGCTTATTCATGCACACACACATATATATATATATATAAGTAAAGAAGTATATATCTATACAAGTAAAGAAAAAAAAAAAAAATATATATATATATATGTGCATGAATAAGCCTATATATATATATATATATATTTTTTTTTTCTTGTAAGGTGTTACTTTCTCTCAAGCTGATGCATACTGTATGCAACCATCTCTTCAGGAAAAGTCCTAGAAATAATGTGTGTAAAATTGTATTTGACTACAAAGATCTAATTTCCTTTCACTTCTGATCAATCCAACGGTTACGATCGAGATCAACTCCAGCATTAGTCATTTTGAAATGGGTTGTTACAGTTCAGGAGAAATCCTTGCTAGATTTCTTCTAGAAGTTTTGGAAAAAAAAACCATACCCCCCCCCCCCCATCCCCCAAAAAACTAACAAACAAAACAACAACTAACATTTATTGAGTTACTTGAAATTTAACTGAAGCAGTTTCCACATGGTTTGTTCCTCATACCTTATAACGTCATAAATATATTGAATTCTTTGTTTAATATTGACATCAAGAAGGAGGGAAACTGCAGCAATCCAACCCTATGCAATAATCTAGTTAATCGTATATTTTTTAAAATACTAAATTTACAACTAAATCTATGGACACAATGGCTAAATCCAACATAAATATATCCTGTGCACTAAAATGACTAAAACAGTCAGTCATGTGTAAAAAATTTTTGTGTCGTCTTAGTATTAGGCAAATACATATATATATATATATATATATTTTTTTTTACTGTGCCATTATTTATTTAGCAAGAATTGAGGCAAAAAAGAGGGTGTTTCAGCTAGGTGTTTTTTTTTTCTTTCTATAATCATAATCATCCCTTGATTATTTGATCCTCTGCAGAATCAATCAAAATTTCAGCAGGAACACCTCATACCCAATACTAAGCACGACAGTGAAAGGGTGATAAATTGGGCTTGCAGGCATTGACTTGACCATGAACTCCTCTTTATACCAGAGTATTCTAGAGGCAAATGTGAGGAAATCTATTTGTCCAATAGCTAAAGCTTGGTTGAAATTTGGTCATGCAACAGGACAATGATCTGAAGCACATCAGTGTAATGTAAATGTACATCAGAATGGGTAAATATGAAAGAATCAAGGTTTTCCAATGACTTCGTCAAATTCCAGACTCAAAACCTCAAATGCCGTGGCAGGACCTTAAGACAACTGTGCTTATGTGAATGCCCCAAAATCTCAATGAGCAGTGTTATAAAGAAAAATGGAGGAAAACAATGTAAGTAAATGCTTACTTCAAGTTAATGCTGCTAAAGCTGGAACTACAAGCTATTGACTCCTTATTATAGTACAGTATATTATAATATTATCAACATGATTTTTTTTCTTTTTGGCATCATCGTTGTTAAATAAATGGCACGGTAAAAAAAGTTATATGTTGTTTGTTTATTAAAAAAAAATTTTTTTTTTAAAGGTTATTGTAAATTTATTAATATATAATTAAAAAAATTTTTTTTAATCTTTTACTTTTTTTTTTTTACATTTAATTACATTTTTTTTTAATTACATTTTGTAAGTAACGCTTTTGTCTTTTTTTTTTTTCTATCCAAAGCTCAATCAACTTCAACTATAGCCCCTCCTCCTGTTACAACAGCAACAACAACGCCTGGTAACCTTTTTTCCTTTCTTTTCCAGAGCTACTAATAATTAGAAAGTTTAGAGTATCAGAGTATATTCTATGATACTATTACAGTATCATTATACTAAAGCAAAACCTGCTAAACTGGCTTGGCAGAAGTCCTTTCCCAAACCATGCTTATTATGCAACTTTTGAAATCAGGTTTTTAGAACCTCAACCCCAAATATACTGTATATATTTTTATTTAACATAAATAGTATTGGTTATTATATTATTGGTTATTAATATTGGTATCACATTAAACATAGGAAAAATTAATCAAATATGGCAAAAAAAAATCTGTAAAATAATACAAGAAGAAAGTAACTCTCTTAAAGTATGAGTGTGTTAGATCAAAACAGATTTACTAACGTCCAACTAAGTGTATATTAATTTATGTTCTTCACAGCACATCCAGGCATATTTATTTACTAGTACTAATTTAAAAATAAGGAAATTTGGAGAGTATGCACATTAGAAATAACATCAGGGTGTACAAATCGACACATACTTAAATTGTCACATGACATGTTAACACTCTGCATGCAATTGCATACATACTGATTAAGAACAGTAAATTACAGAATTATAAATCTAAAATCAGAGTAAATAACTATTAAGTAAATAAATGATTACACCATTGACACAAATTCTAATTACATCTCTGAATCTCTGATTTAATGTATTTTTTTTTATTAAGACAAAGTTAGATTAAGTAAATGTTCCTAAATCCTGTGTTTTGCACATTTCACAGAAACAACATCTACACCCTCGAGCCCTACAAGCACGACAATATCAACAACCACAACAACTCCAAGCATGGGAATCCCTACAACCACAATAGGCCCTACCAGCCCTACAACAACTCCAAGCACGGGAATCCCTATAACCACAACAGGCCCAACAACAACTCCAAGCACGAGAATCCCTACAACCACAACAAGCCCTACCAGCCCAACAACAACTCCAAGCACGAGAATCACTACAACCACAACAAGCCCTACCAGCCCAACAACAACTCCAAGCACGAGAATCCCTACAACCACAACAAGCCCTACCAGCACAACAACAACTCCAAGCACGAGAATCCCTACAACCACAACAGGCCCTACCAGCCCAACTACAACTCTAAGCACGGGAATCCCTACAACCACAACAGGCACAACAACAACTCCAAGCACGAGAATCCCTACAACCACAACAGGCCCTACCAGCCCTACAACAACTCCAAGCACGGGAATCCCTACAACCACAACAGGCCCAACAACAACTCCAAGCACGAGAATCCCTACAACCACAACAGGCCCTACAACAACTCCAAGCATGAGAAGCCCTACAACAACCACAACAAGCCCAACAACAACAACCACAACAAGCCCTACAACAACAACAACAAGCCCTACAACCACAACAAGCCCTACAACCACAACAACAAGACCTCCAACCACAACAACAAGCAATACAACCACAACAAGCCCAACAACGACAAGCACGACCACACCTACAATCACAACACCTACAACCACGACAAACACATCTGCAAGCATGACAAGCCCTACAAGTGTGACAACACATACAAGCATGCATTTTATCACGAGATAAAATTTCACAACAAAAGGAAAAAGTAAAGTATTAGTCAAAAGGTTTTACATAGTATATGTTGTAATGAGTTCGACCCTATGTGCACAGGCAGCACCATAAAGCATGGACACGAGGCGAGGTCTTATGGGGAAAAAGGGTAATTTATTTTAGGAAAAAATGGGAAAGAAAGGGTTAAAGGAGGGAGGATGGAAAGAAAGGGGAAGGAATAAAGTACACGTGCTGGTCCGGGGGCATTGCCACGCTGGCATGCACCTGGTGATAGGTGGCAGTGGGCGGAGTGGCAGAACGGACCACGCGGAGGCAACGCTCCTGCACACTCCCTCATGACGGCGCTTCTCCCGCTGTCGATGGCCGGCCTGGCCCCTCCCAGCTCTCTCTGTGGGTGCAGCCTCAGGCGGGAGTCCTCGCTGACGTCCTTCGGCTGGGCGGCTTTCCCGGCTGGGATCAGGGGCCTTAACGTAATCCTCCTCACGGCCTTTTCCACTTCGACAGCGGGGACGCAAAGGCGGGCTCGGCGCGGGAGTGAAGGTGCCGCGGGAGCTCACGCAGTTATTCTCCGCGCTGTCCTCAGGGCGGAATTCCTGTGTCCTTGTTACAGTCCCATACCTTTGCATACCTGCAGAAGGGGGTGCCGCCTATCTAGGGAACCTACGGAGTGAGCAAGGAGCGATAGTAGATTTGGGCACATGCCGATCACAGGCACATGCTGTGACAACGTATATAATAGACAATGTAGACAATTACAATGTAGAAAGAAAGCAATATCAGGAAAACCATGGAATTAAACGTTCTGTCCAAACTTTTGACTGGCGCTGTACATAAAATGCTAGTGGGCTATATCAAAAGTAGTAGCAAAATTACCCTGATTTACCACAATGACCAAAAAAACACATGTGAATATCCAGTGTATACAGTAGATCAGACATTTGCACATGTAATACAAGTCCATTGGATGCATTCATTTTAAAATGCAATGACCATTTCAGGTTTTCAGGTTTATGAATGCATTTACATTGACACTGCTCTGTTTTTCAGACTTTTTGGTAGAAACGCATCGATAATGTAACAGTCATTTAATTAAACACCAAAAAACTGATTAAATATTTCTATACAGAGGATGTCAATGTACGTGTTTTTTATGTTCAATCCGTTAATTCATCTGGCCTTTAGTTTTAAGTTATTAAAACTTAAAATTATTATTATTAATTTTAAGTTAAAGTTGAAGCAACTTTGAATTTAGAGGTGAACTGTGTTGTTGCAGAGTCCCCGATAGTCATCGGGCTGCGAGCAAGGGTTGTCACTACAGTGGAGCTGAATATGAATCTAGCCAACAGCATTTTGCAGCAGGTAGGTGACTTTTAAATTGTTCCTTAACTTATTTTGAATTACTCAGTCACTAAAACCATATTTCCAAATATGTCTGGATATATAAGGCTTTCAATAATTTTTTATGACTTTGCTAACATTTGTGTTTTTTTCCTTATATTTAAATAATTTTAAATAAATATTTAGAAATATTGTAGGAACGTGTCAGGAATAACCCCTAGAATGGGTTATTTTGTATAAAAATTGTGTATAAGGACTTTGGCTGGGACTTCTCTAGTGTCACATGATCTTTGATTGAGATCACATGTTGCTTGTTACGGGTAAAGATGAGAAACTCAGATCCATTAACAGATTCAAATCCTTCTGAATCACTCAAATGAACGGATTCGAGTCTCACAAGTCATTTGAGTCACTTGAGTCAGTAGGGATTCTGACTCCGTTACTGCGTTAATGACAATATTGTAAAAAGTGCATACTGTATCACTGTAGGCTAATACAAATATGTTAAATATGAAAAAAAAAATTAGCTTTCATTTTAAACAAATGTGCAAAATCTTTTAAAATTAAGAAAAGGTATAAAATAACTAGATAAATACATCAGAGGTATCTTTATTTATTTTTTCATGGAATAAAACAGATAGGTTATCGGGTATTGTTTGATATAATTATAAAGAAAGAAAATGGTGGTAAAGTCAGGTCTCGAGCTTGAGTTTTTATGCATATAGTACAGACACTTTATACATTGAGCTAAAGAATCACACACTTAATATTTCTATTTTGGTAGAATTGTGTTGCTGGGTTGGAAACAGGGCCAATGTGATACAAATGCCAGAGTTGTTTGTCATAATACACATCTACATCACACCAACATGTAACACATATGTTTGGTGTTAATAAAAGAAGATTATAGAGCACTATGTCCAATCACACAATCTTGTAAAGGTGAAACAGCCCAGATCCAGCTGTTTCACCACGTGCTTCGAGTCTGACGGATCTGCTGAATGCCACGGTTCAGATGAATCAGTCTCTTATGTTTCCTACAGGTACCAGCTACTTAGAACAACTGAATGGAGATTTTTTAGTTTGTATTAATCATTGTAAATAGGGTTTCTGAATCCCGAGTCATATAAAGGATCGGGTTATTTAACCTGAATGAATCCGGATTCACTCATCTCTAGTCATGGGTGTATAAAGAAACTTCGGACCTATGTTTAGGTTTTCTCGCATCTGTTATAACACAGTGTTGTTCCAATTTGCCCTCTGTTTTATATTGTTATTCTGGAGCTTCCTGTTTTTTTTAAATTTTTTTTATTTACATTTATTTTTACAGTTAAAACCTCTGCAACATGCCTTGCCTGCAATCCTTAAACCATGACAGAATATTATATTATCAACCTGTATCATATTTACTATTTGTGACAGCTTGGTAAAGTGATTTATAGCAAACAATAATTAGGTTTGAAGTTGAGTTTGAAGTAAACAAACAAACAAACAACAACCACCTAGATTTGGTTTAGGTGTTCAGACTGCATGAGTATAAAACCAAGATTTACGCATGTATTTTTATTTATTTATTTTTTTTAAACAAGTATTATGTAGGGTTTTCAGGGTGAGCTGGGCTTGTTGCAAAAGAAAATCAAGTAAGAAATAACTTTAAAACATACTTAAAACACTTAAAAATAACTGAAACAAATTTAGGATTGTAAATTTTAGGTTTTATTAAATTAAACAGTGCTAAACTTCTAAACGTGGGCTATTGTTGTTTACTTACAATATTTGTTAATTTAATTTAAATGAGATTTGGGTTCCGGGATGTTGAGCATTGTGATCATCCTCTTTAATTTCCTATGTAGTCTAATCAGCGCTCAACCGCATGCATAAAGTTTTCCAGAGCGCACCGGCAGACGTAGACTAATGATTATAAATGCGTCAGGAAAAACAGCAAGGAGACTGCAAGGATTTCTTGAATTTTGGTAGACCCCCTTTTGTCTACTCAGTGCTCAGCCTGTATTCTGCTTGTCCCGCAGCAAACCCAAACCCAAATGCTGTCACTGTGATACGAGGCGGTAAAACCATTATTCCGGTTGAGTACCATCTGTAAGTGGGCCAAACTTTCTCCTCATATACTGTACTGTATATATTATGTGATTCTTTTGTTTCTAGTCACCATATGCCAAACCTGAAGAGAAATTAGTTAAATCCTATACAGATGGTCGCATTTCTTTATGTGAAAAAAATAGCAATATATTGTAAAATATAATGCAATGAATTATATAATACATTTCCATATATAGGAAACTAGTGCTTATATTATTATATTCCAATATATGAATGGACCATGTATGGATATATATTGCAATGCAGACAAAAACCATTATATTTATACTTATAATTGTTTTATCGAAACATTATTGAAACTTTATGCATGTTTAAGAATTAAACACACACTTTTACTTTGTCTGTGTGCTCTAATTAAGGAAACTCCAAAATGAGATCTCATGTTAATCTCTTCTTTGTCTCCTGGTCAGAAATGAGTCGTATTTGAGACTTGAAAGAGATTTAGGCATTTGTTTGCATCTTCTCAAAGGTGTCTCAAATGGGGCTCATTACCTCTAAATCTCAGAAATAGTTTGTATTTGTCTTGTGTGCGACTCACATACACAGAAATGAGCCGTCTTTGAGACTTGAATGAGATTTTAGCCGTTTTCTCAATCTTCTGAAATGTGACTCAAATATGGCTCATTACCTCTAAATGTCAGAGATTTGTTCATATTTGTCTTGTGTGCGACTCACATATACAGAATATTTTTATCAAGAAGTGAAGCAACGAGATAATGTTTGTGTTCAGTTACTTCTGTCTACACTTCTCTTATCCTATCCTATCATTTAAGGCCAAACCTATTTTTGATTATACCGTGAATCTTCAACATTTTCTCATGGCCAACCCAATTAAGCCTACAGTACATATAGATTCTAATAAAGACATAATTTCCCACATTTTCCCACAAGTGTCCAGTGTGTTAGAGAAATGTGCAGGGCATCGCCAGGCCTCAGTGTCAAGTCAGCAAAAAACACTTTACCAAGTATCATTCATCCAGACCTTTAGGTGCCTTTAGCGTTCCACTTACTTCACCTGCCGCAGATCAAATGAGAAGACCAAGAAGAAGACAAAGCGGTTTGTCTGAAATAAGGTGGGTTTTGCTTTTTTTTGTGCCGAATTTAAAAGTAAGTTTAAAATTTAAGTAGTTATTATTGACAAGGAGTCATAATGTTAAAAAACGATAGAATGTTAAAAAATGTTAAAGTTAAAACCACAAAGTCTGTGGTCAAAAAACATGGAGTATATTTTAGCTGAAAATTACACAGCTTACGTTTGTTCTTACATTGGAAAAAGAATTAAAATTCTACCTGTGGGTGGTTTAGCATGTGGATTAGCAAAGTTTTATTTTTTTATTTGTTTGTTATTTAATGGTAAAAATCAGTCAGCTGGTTACAGTATTATTATTAGGCATGTCCTAAGTTAACCAATGTGGTTTGACATATTAAGTTACTTTTTAGCTTTTCTTTCTTTCTTTCTTTCTTTCTTTTTTTAAGAAGTTAATGTTACTGCATGATCAGTTTTTGCAAACCAGTAGTTTTATTATAGAGTTTTCAGTGTTTAACAGTAGTTACCAGAACATGTAACTTTAGAGACACCAGTTAATTATGTGAAATGGTGTGTAATATGCCACCATGCTATCATGTCCATTACCTATCACCTATCATCATTGATAATACCTGTGCCTCTGAGGAGGTAATCCAAGGGGTGTGACCCGATGTATATTTGTATGTATGTACCTTGTGTCATGGCCACCATTATGTTGAAGCCCCAGGGCTTACGAAACTCAGAGGACTATAATGAGCCAATAATATACAAAACAAAATCACATATTTTTTTTTGTTTTTTGTGTCAATTTGTAATTCATTAAAATTTAGTCCATCACTTGATATTCAATTCAATTAAATTTTATTTGCATAGTGTTTTTAACAACAAGCTGAACAAGAATCAAAAAGAAAAAAGGGAAATTAGTATTAGTATGAAATGTGTAAGAAAATATGTATAAATCAAAAATATGATATTCATGTTTGTTGCTGCCGCTTAATCCACGTGGGCACAATGACACAACAGCCAATCAGAAAGTACATGAAAAGTTTTGGCACGTGCCCATTTAAATGCGACTGGCAAACTTGAAACAGGTGTTTTTTTTTTATTCTTATTATTCCATGGCAGGAATGCACTTCCGTATTATTAAAAGTGACTCTGACTTTTCTAAGATTGATATTAATGTTTGCTAATTTTACATTTTTATGAAATTGCATTATTTCTGCATTTATTATACTATATATTATTATAGTGTATATGTGTGTAATAATGCATTTTCTTTCCAGTATAAACTGCATACTGGTTTCAATTGTACATACAAATTTAGTGACTTGACTGATTTACTTATACAATGTAAACTATAATATGAATATTCATGAAATTAAAATGCTAATAATCTGTATGAGGTTCATACTATTTTAGAGAGCCCAATATAATATTTGGTATTACGTTAGCTAACTTGCTAGCAAACTTGGCCACAATGTTTTCGATGAGGTTACTGTAGGTCACCATTGGCCTCCATGGTCCCTACCTGGGTTTACAGAGGTTCTTACATGTAGGTGGATGGATATAAAACCCTTAATATTCCACTGGATATTTATTTTTTAAAAGTGCACAAATACAAACAAAGACCAAAACAGTAGACTATTTTCAACTCATAGGAAATTGATTGAAAAAGAAATTGAGTAATTCAACTCTTGCTTCTTCTAAAATCAACCTCAAGATGTCTGTGGATGGCATTTGATCATTTTGCACCAAATAAACTTGTGACACATGAAAACTCACCAAAGCATTGTGTGGTAAAGTTAAAAATAATTATTGTACACATCAAATTAATTAGCTGCTGTATATCTCAGGCTGAATGACTGCTTCCTCCACTTAAAAAAAAAAAAACTTTTTCTTGATACTCAGTAGTTACAAAATCTGTGATGATGAAATCTTATACTAGATTCATGGTTTCTGGTAAAGAGAAGCACAAAGGTAAATCATTAACGCCGTTTATAAACAAAACAACTTGTTGTTGAGTAACGCGCATCTGAGGTTAATCTGTAGGTTTAAGAGAGAAGATGAAGATTATTATCCTGGCTTTGTCTATTTGGTCATGTCATGCGGTCAGGGGTAAGAACTATTAGTGTTCAGCAATACGGGAATATTATAACATGTTTGTTTTTCCTGTTGGGTAATGATTATAAGAAAGATTCTCATGTTCATAGACAGTGAAATATTCTGGTGAAAAAAAAAAAAAAACCTGACCAAAATGTAAGCAGTGTTTCATACATGGCTATGATTATACAGTATATACTTTATGTGTAAAATTCAGTTTTGGCATCCCATACAGTACAAGTAACAGATATTATTCCATTTAAATGAATGAATTTCTTAATTATTAATATTGTTTATTTTATTTATTTTTTTTGCTTGTTTTTTCCTTAACATGCATTCTCAGTATAAAAACACCCTGAGCTAGGGCTGAAAAATATAAAGATAGCATAATAAATTTGGTCATAATAGGCTTTTTCAAGATCCCAGTGATATTTAAATTTAAAATTTGTGATTTTATAATTTTTTTACTTTATGTACAAAATTACAAACTGAATGGAAGAATCTGAAGTGATTTTCGTGGGTGATAAACTTTTTGCACACTAGGCACTTTGCATATTGTTCCCTATTAAAAATAAAAATATATAAATAATTGTATGGGAAAAAAACTGTAGAAATCTGTTGATGTCCATGACTTTTGCGAAAAACTGCATCAAATGCTAGATTTAATGTCTGCTTAGAATGAATTTCCTATGCCTCGAAAAAATTTAGTAATTTCAAGAATTAGACATTTTATAAAATAAAATAATTTTCAAATGTGCTACGTGCAATGCACTGCAAGCAAATAGTTATTTTAATAGGAACACCTGTACACCGGCTCATTTACATCTGTTACATAGAATCAGGTGATGACAGCATGGTGTGAAAACATCTATCGAGCAACAGTTCTACATGTGCACATGAATTGCCAGCCTAAACGACTACTTTTTACAACCGTGGATGAAAAAAAAACATTTCAAAACTTAAGGTGTATGATCTTCACAGCAGAAGACCACACAGAGTCTGTCACATAAGAACAAAATTAACAATCAAAAAGAACAAAAAGTCTCTAATCAAGTCTCTGCATTATTAATTTTGATATGGGTTCCTGCTATGAACAATTTCATTATATTTTAGCATTACAAAACACCAAAATGTGAGTTAATACTCTAATCCTCACAGATCAACGCACAAAGGTTAGTCTCCCCTCTTTTACTTTTTGTGTAAAAACATAATAAAAATAATCTGATCACATAACATCAAATAACACAGAACTTTTTTCACCATTGCCATTATTTATTTAACAAAAATGAGGCCAAAGAGAAAGAAACATGCAGACATTACTAAGTACCCCATTACTGCTTCCACAGGATTTAAGGGTGGATCATGGCAGTACGTAGTATTGCCCTTATGATTTCTTTCATTTTGGCTTCATTTTTTGTAAAGTAATGGCACAGAGAGAAAAAAAATGATGTATTGCTGGTCATCTGAGCTTGTATTTGTTTAATACTAAGACCGACTACAATCAGATAGTTTTTATTATGTTTTTATACAAAAAAAATCTACTTTTATGCATGACTGTATTGTGGGTTCTGAAAGTATTTGCACTTTTTTAGATTTTTTTCTTATCATTATGTTGTAAATTTCGGGCACTTTCTTTCCTCATCAGTCTCCAGACAATAATTCATAATGATAAATTAATTGACATAATTGTGAAATGTTCTTTTGTTTCTTATTCTAGATGCAACATCCTGTCTTACCCCATATGTGCCAAACGCCAAACCTGCACATGACCCAGCAGCAGTCTATCCTAATGCAAGCGTTCTCACGTTTGTATGTGACAAAGGCTACAAGTTCAACGGAACAGACTCTGCATTTTGTATAAATGCAACTTGGAGGCTGCCAGTGTGTAAAAGTAAATGCCCTCAATGCAAATCTGACTGATATTTCTAACTAACACTGTCTTATTAGCCTAGATAATACCAATGATTTTGATTTAAAATTACTTTTCTTGTTTTTGACAGAAAAGTCTTACACATGTGAGTCTCCTGCTCGTTTTATCAAGGGAACCGTCATTCCACCTACCCAGGACATTTTTGAGCACCGGACCTTGCTTCGGTATTCTTGTGCAGAACTATGGATGCAGGTTGCGATGGAATATACAGCTTGTATATGTGGTAACTGGACACCTTCACTTGCATGTGATACATTTTTCACCATCTCAGGTATATTTTTGTGTAATTGTTGATTTAAAAAAAAACATGTTTTTATAAATTAATGCAGCAGTTCATTTGTTCCATGAGTCCAGTATGAAATAAAAAAAAACTCTATTACAGATACAATTAAGTTTCCATATGAAGAAGATGATGAGGGTAATTGTGACAGCTGCTTTTATTTTCCAAAATAAAGATTTGAAAGTTTGTTTATTGACGTCCTTATTGAATATTTAAAAAATAATTGATCTACTCTTTCAGTTGCAGGATGTCCTTTGAGTGACAGACATCCTGCTACAGGTATGGACCTCAGATTCATAACAATGCACACAAATCTCAAAATTACAATATTATTATTATTACAATTATTATTATTATTATTATTATTATTATTACTACAGGTTGTCCCCTAGTTACGAACAAGCTCCATTCCAGGAGAACATTCATAACCCGGATTTGTTCATGAGTCAGGGACAAAGTGGATCTTATATGCCTTTCACACAAATATACAATGTAAAGCATATCACTTGACTAAATCTGTCCCCTTTCCCAACACTGTCATCATGTGGCCAAAAACCATAACCACGCCTAAGGAAATGAATCTCTCAGTGAAATGTTGTCTCTCGCCTTTAAATCACGAGGGTAATCTCAGATGGAATTTTTTCCCAGAACGAATTTCCCAGTAAGAAATAATGTAAACTCCAAGGATTCATTTCACAACCCAAAAATATTCATATAAAAATGATTAAAAGGAAACATTAAGTAAAAAATATAGTTGCAAGCAACAATGAACGGGCCCAAGCACCTGTGCCATTGTCACCCGGGTACACCACATAAGTTTAAGGCATTGTCACGACTAGACATCTGGACGTTTCTGGTGCGCTTCGACAACGATGGCACAGGTGCTTGGGTCGATTAACATTCCTAGCAGCAACGTTGCAAGCAACGATGATCGACCCAAGCACCTGCGCCACCGCCAGCTGTGCGCAACATACAACCTGTGTGACTTTTCAGCACGCTAAGACTTCTAACAAGCCCCAGTTGCTGATGTCACTCAGTGGTGGCAACGGTAATGGTGCAAGTGCTTGGGCCGATCATCGTTTGTGTAGAATGTGTAGTGTGTATGCTTGCGTGTGTACAGTATGGGTGCGTGTGTGTGTGTGTGTGTTTATGTGTGTCGAGTTGAGCCAATGACATGCGGAGTGAAAACTGTGCAGCTCAGTGAGATCTAAAAGTGTACAGAGTTTGCCATGTATATGTGCAGGTGTGTATGAGCTATGCAGTGAAATCTCATGTGACTCGCCTGCGATTAATATATATATACAGTGAAACCGTGGATTACGAGCATAATCCGTTCAGGAAGCGGAAATCAAATCGAATTTCCCCATAAGAAATAATGGAAAGACAAATTATTCGTTCCACAATACATAAAAATTATTAATACAATATATAAAGTAAAAATAAAACAAACTAACCTGCACTTTACCTTTAAAAAAAAGTATAAATAAATCCTGATAGATGTGTTTAAGTGTTTCTGTTTGTGCGCGCACGTGTGTGTGTGTGTGTGTGTGTGTGTCTTGTCTTACACAGTTACCCTTCCTCCACTCTTTTCACACGCACACACATGCAACGGAAACACTGTTTTATTGGAGAAATAAACAAGAAATGTCTCTTATGACACTCGATTGAGCGACACACTAACGGAATCACTGCTGTAAAGTAAAAAGAAAAAAAAAGAAACTTCTCCGTTTCCTCCCTAGACCTTTTGTTCCGGCGTTTATGCAGTAAACCCATGGGTGAACACGATGATTTATGAAAATATATTTAAACACGAATATATACAGTATATATAGTGGCATTTTAATTAAAATCCAACATTTTAATGGTTAGTGATTAGTGCATGGGCGTCAACTTGCACATTCTGTAATATTCCATTGTCATTCATATTGCCGTTGTTTTAGAGCCCTTTACTAAAGCATTCGCTAGTTAGTAAGTA
>JAQMYJ010000001.1:34451926-34464288 GCA_030014305.1 Clarias laeviceps
CGATTTGCGCCACTGACTAGTGCAGTGGACGTAAATCTGTAGAGCACGTACTGGACACAGTAAGTGAAGTCTTTCCTTCTCCGGAGCATTAACTGGCGGAGGACAGAAGGCTTCGAGAACAACTAGGTGCATGGTCGAGAATGGAACTTTCAGAAGATAATTCGGGTGAGGATGGAGAATAGCTTTGACCAGCCCAGGGGCAAAGACTAGGCAGGATGACGAGACTGACAGAGCCTGCAAATCCCAATTCTCTTCAGAGAAGTAATAGCTACAGTATTAGAGAAACCATAACAGATGGGGTCAGAACCATAACAGGTGCTGACTCTAGAGGTTCGAAAGGGGTCTCAGCCAAACCTTCAAGCGCAATAGCTAGGTCCCATGAAGGGACTGTTGTTCTAGTGGGCGGCCCCAACCGTTTAGCTTCACGAATAAAGCGGGCAACTAAAGGGTGCTTTCCCACAGAAACCCCATCAATCAGAACATGGTAAGCCGCCCTGATGGCCACATATGTTCTGAGAGTGCTAGGACATATGCCTGAGGACAGTTTCTCCTGCAGAAACTCCAGCACTGAAGCAATCTGGCAGTGGACTGGGTCTACATGGTTTGCCATACACCAATTTTCAAAACCATTCCATCTGAGGGCATAGGTTCTTCTAGTACAGGGAGCTGAGCACAAAGAATAGTTTCTATTACATTGGCTGGAAGACCAGCATCTCTTAATTGGGCCCTCTCAGGGGCCAAACGTGAAGGTTTCAGAGCTCAGGCCGGGGAAGAAACATTGTTCCCTGCGCCTGAGGCAGAAGATCCCTCCTGACCGGAATTGCTCATGATGAGCCGTCGAGGAGGGATATAAGATCTGAGACCCATACGAGGCCAACGAGGCGCTATTAATAAGCGGCGACGTCCCTGTTGACGGACCTTCGCTAGGACTCCGGGGAGCAGAGCTATCGGAGGATTCAGTGAGTAGTAAAGGGGACATTGTGTTGTGACCTGCGAAGCAAAGAGGTCCACCTCTGCTACCTAAAATCTCTCCCAGATTTTAATGACTACTTTGGGGTGGGGTTTCCATTCCCCATGTGTCACAGCCTGTCTGGACAGCAAGTCTGCTCCCATATTCATATGCCCCGGAATGTAAATCGCCCCTAGGGGCAAGAACTTGTTCTGTGCCCAAAGCAGAATCTGCTGTGCTAGCTTGTTCAAGCAGCGCAAACGCAATCCGCCCTGGTGCTTTATGTAAGAGACTACCGTAGTGTTGTCCACCCGCACTAGGACATGGTAGCGTGAGAGAAAAGGGGAAAAAAAAAACCTCACGTGCTTCCACCAGATCGGCATGCGATCCCCAGGAGGGCGCCGCAGCTCACAATTTCTATTTAAAAAACGCGAGCCGGGCGCGAAGCACTCTGATTGAGAGCTCGCCCAAACACTCAACACAAAAAGCATGACGATCACCTTCATCGAGAAGTCCCTCACATGAAGGTAAACATCTCTTTACTACTTCCGCCATTTCACTTTCGCTTTCTGCTTTCTTTTAACTGCCGTGCAGTATTCAAAGAAAAACACACACTTGCACACACGTACACACAATGCAGTCCTTGAAGACAAAAATAGCTGAGGATGTTTCCGGTTCATGCCTATTTATAACCTCCAGGTGCACCTAATCAAAGCACGTCACCTGACCGAGGTTATATAAGCCAAAAATTTTGGCGTGTTTGACACACATGCTTCAACAACCGGTCGCACAGAGAGCGTTCCCATAGTGTTTTCACGCAGCATCAAGTGTAGCTTTTGAAAGGGAACTATAATTATCTGTGGACGTTATAGACATAATGTGTATAAACTCATCTCGTAGATGTGTATGTGAATATCTTGCTTTGTAAATTTTCTCCTTGTCTGTAAACATATCCGCATTCTTTCAGACGCAGGAAGTGAGATGCCTTACAATTTAACATTAGTTGTTATATAACAACAATAATGCTGGATTATTGTCTTTAAAACAACAACAGCAGCAATAATAATAATAATAATAATAGCTCAGTACACCTTAAAGTTTTTTTCTTTCTTTAATTTGGCGTGTCAGTGTCTGGAGTTACGAAATCTGCGATGGTGAAATCATGCACTACATTCGTGTTTTCTGGTAAAGGACGGCAAAATAGTAAATCATTAACGCTGCTTACAAACAAAGCTACTTGGTTTGTTTAAAATAGCTTGTATCAGTGGTTCATCTGAAGGTTTTACGCTGTGATCTGAGGTGAAAAACAACAGAGAAGATGAGGATTATTATTATTCTGGCTGTTTTAATTTGTGCGTGTCAGGCAGCACAGGGTAAGATGTTCATATTTATACTGAAGTTTTCATTTATTATTTATTTTTTCATTATTTTAAGTAACTTTTTACAAAGTTTGTAAAATGGGTTTTATTTATGTACAATTCTACTGTACACAAATGTTTTGGCACCCCTCACGCTCTTAGAAAGGATATCAATCTGAGACAAAAATAGTTTATTCAAGTGCTGACATACAAATAAAATAAAATAAAAATGGATGGAAAACTTTTTAAGAAACACACTTTCCTTTTTATGAAAGTAAAATTTTTCTTAAATTAGTTAGTGAACCCTGTACAACTTCTTATGTTACACCTGTGCTGTACTGGCAAAGGTTCACAACTCTAACACAAAAGTGTAGGTCACACTATAGCACTACTCCTCCTTACACACATGTACACTCAGAAGTTAAACCACCATGCATTATTTGAAACTGTGAAGTCTATTAATTCATCAAAATAATTTTTAATAAAACATTTTGCACTCTTTAACCAGTTTTTTGTCTCTGTTCCAAATCACTAAGACCCACACTCTTCTTGGATTTTTACAGTATACAGTACATTTATTTTTAAAAATACAATATAAACACACCGCACACAAAAAACATGTTAAACTAAAACATTGATTGATGCATGGTGAGGTTTCAGATTAAACAGTTTCAGCACCTCAGCTAAGTTTAAAAAGCCTCACTTAACAAGGTAAGGAAAAAAGAGCACAAGCATTACTCTTGTAGGAATGTTGTCTTCTTGATAGGAAAATTCAGTAGCCATTCCTGGTCTCACACATCAGACCTCTCTTGAACCCACATGCTCCTGGGGAGAACAGAAAATATATGATTAAATACTTATTTTATGTATCTATGCTATTCCTTGGACTTTATTATAGCATGCATTATATTTATTTGTAGCATTTCTTGTATTTCACTGTACTTAACTGTATTTACTTACTCATTGTATATATCTGTATGATTAATTCACAGTGTACATAAACGTACATTTATTTTTTATAAAAAAAATATTTATTATATTTATATGTATATTTATAAAAAAATTGATGTGAAGTGTTGAAGTTGATGATTTACGTAGCTGAAGAGATTAGTGAAATTAGTTTAGTCTTTTGAAGGTAAAATATTCAGTGCTGATACGGTTAAAGTATCACCTACAACATTATTTATTAAATTGTCTGGTTTTAAAGCTTGCATATTTTGTGTGATATTATAAATTTTTCAATGATCTTCTATAGGAGTAGAGAGGTACATGAATCTACCAGTAGTTAGAGCATTTTTTATATTTCAGGATGCTTTCCTTCCATCCTGTCTGAAATACTACCAATTTTATCACCATTCATATTCTTGTTCGAGTGGCCTGTATTAAGGTGTGTTATAGATCAGCTACATTATCCTAGATGTAATTGAATGTTAACTCTAAACATTCAGTCACCTGATCAATTTCTGTGGTGTCAGAAAGTGATCCAATCACAGATGGATCACTTTCATAATTCTGGTTGATTACTGAAATAACTTTGAACTTTGGAAATGTCACTATATTTTCTATATTTAGGCCACAGCTCAATATTAAAGCTAGAGTTTAACCAGATTTATGAGTGGGTCCTTGTTCTTAGAACGTCTCATGGATTTTCAAATTGAATATTTAAGTTTCCAGCAGTTAATGCTTTATCAACAGAGGTGACCAGGTTTTGGGAGACTCTGTAAATAATAATAATTAGTGGAATCAACTGGACACTTGTATTATTTGTGTTTATGTTTGATATGTCAGTTTAGAGAACATCAGATGCATTAAATATGTTTTTTGTATGATGTTCCTATTAACATTAACTGCTACAGTACACCTCCTCCACTACCACCTAACCAAGGCTGATATCTGTAACTGTATGAAAATGAAAAATGTGTGTCATCTGCATAACAATGGTATGAAAAGCCAGATAAATGATTTCACCAAAAGAAGGAAGAACAGAAGAGGACCGAATACCAGGACAGATGACAGTTTGGTTAATCTTGCAGCATGCAGCTTCTCAGTGACAGACAGAAGGGCAGTCACTGCACAATGTGATGCTTTAAATCCGGATTTAAATTAGAATCTTTGAGGTTGTTCTATGAGAGATTGAAAATGGTCCATTCATGAATTTTAGAATTTTTTTTTTTAGTTTCTGATGTCTGCTGGATCCATACATGGTTTGTTGAGCATGGGAGTAACCCTTGCCTTCCTAAGTCTAGCAGGAACATGACCAGATGATATGGAGTGGTTGATGATGGTTGTGATGCAGGGAAGGAGGTCTTGTGTGATGTCCTGAAGCATTGTGGAAGTGATTTGGTCTAATGAGCAGATGATATATCTCATCAGTTGTCAGGTTGGAAAATTGAGTGTATGTGTGTGTGCCCTGCAATGGATTGGCCCCACTCTGCCTTGTGACAAAAGATTTTGAAAGTACTTTGACCTCTATTAACTTTTTCTCGCTAACCATTGATTGCAGAACGTATCACAATCATATTGATATCAGGACAACAACAGCATTCCCTCTTATATGAATGCACTATTTATAATCTCTTTCTATAGTAGATGATGGTGTGGACTGGGTGCCAATCCATCGTAGGGCCCACACTCATACATGCACTCACACGATCTTTCACACTTTACAGGCAATTTGGGAGTGCCAATTAGCCTGACCTGCATGTCATTGAACTGTGGGCAACTTGGAGTATTCAGAGTACCTGTAGTTTAGCCACCAAGCACGGGGAGAACATACAGAGTCCATGCACACAGAGCCCAAGGCGGGAATCACACCCAGACCCTGGAGGTGTAGGGCGACAGTGAAAACCACTAAGCAACACTTTCACAAACCTTACCAAAAGCTCTACGTACTTAGTCATGTGACCACAATATATTATAATACT
Source organism: Clarias laeviceps (assembly GCA_030014305.1). Classification (NCBI taxonomy): domain Eukaryota; kingdom Metazoa; phylum Chordata; class Actinopteri; order Siluriformes; family Clariidae; genus Clarias; species Clarias laeviceps. The sequence goes on from JAQMYJ010000001.1 coordinate 34,457,158, forward strand.
TAAAGGGGACCAAATTATCAAAAATAATTTCATGACACAAGGAAATAGTAACAGATTCTGCAAAGAAAAGTGGCACCAAACACTTTTGGTGTTTACTCAGACTGTATACACGCAATAAAGTCACATTTGACTGCCCAAAATTACAATTTTGCCATAATTGGTCACCTTTAATGTAGAATGAATTTACAGAAAACGTGAGGAATTTAATCAAGTGTGAGAAATTGATCATGATGCAAATTAATAATAGTAGTGGGTTTTAACTCTAAACTTTAATATAATCAGGGATAAATTACACGTGCATGCAAACGCATATGCATAAAAAGTTAAAGCCTCGCATCCTGTAATTTTTTTTTTTTCGTTCTAGATCCAACATTGTGTTCTGCCCCACATGTGCCAAATGGCCAACCTGAAGAACAGTTAAAAGATCTCTATAATGATGGAGAGTATGTTACAATTGTATGTGACAGAGGATATGAGACTGAAAATAGATTCCGTTATGCAGTGTGCGTTAGTGGAACTTGGAGGCTGCCAGTGTGTGAAGGTGAGTGTCCTCATTACAAACATGACTGATGTTTCTGAACAGTAATGTGATCTTATATTAAAGACAATAGTATTTAAAGGGAAACCTTTCCGGTAAGCAACAACTGTTCCTTAATAATGACTTTCACAGTGGAACAGTTTTATTTGTTGTGTATGTTTAGATATAAAATGTTCATTGTAGGTTTATGTTGTAACTAAAGCACATAATAATCATTCTGAGACCCACTACCTGCTGGACTACACAGCCGAACCTGACTGGAGAAGAAGTTTTACTAGTTGGATTAATAGTTGGATTAATGATCAGTGATGCTAATTGCTCTTGGATCACATCAGTGGTTCCCAAACACGCTCATGTCTCTGGCAGCTGACATAAAGACACTTGAAATAAATTATTCTGGATTGACAAATTCAGATTAAAACTTTCTTTGTCACATACACAGTCAACCACAGTATCATGTGCAGGGAAATGCTTATACAACCACCTTTCACCTAAAAAAAGGGTTTCTCTGCAAGAATGAATTGTACTAATGAGTACAGTTAATTAAAAAAATATAATGTTCCAGTGCTTAGGGTGCGGGAGGCTGAGACATGTTTGCCCATCCATACTTCCTGTGGTCTGTCAGTTAGGAAGTTGGAGATCCTAGTTTAGAAGTTTACATGGTAAGCAAACTGTAATGGGCCTTTCAAAGCACTTCATCATGACTGAGGTAGTTGTTGAGGGAAGCAGCATGGGGTTTCTTTGGGACAGGAACAATAATGGATTCTTTGATTACTAAATGGGATAAGGTTGAATATTACTGTGAACACAGGTGCTCGCTGGCCTGCACAGGCTCTGAGATGCCCCCTGGTCCTGTAACTTTCCTGATGCTCACCCTCCTGAAGGTCACATCATGTTTGAAAATGAGGAACGCGTTTCCTGTGTTGGCATTCTCTTCCTGTCTACAGCCATTATCTCTCACTCATCATCTATACCACTTCATCCTGTATTCAGGGTTGCGGGGGCCTGGAGCCTATCCCAGGAGATGGGGCAGTGTACACCCTGGACAGGGTGCAAATCCATCACAGGGCACACACATACACACACTCACACACTGATTTCTACAGCTATTAGCACCACTAGAATTGTTAGCATTGTTAGCATTGCTGGCCCCATTAGCATTGTTATCAGCAACCTCGAAGTGAGCTTAGAAGGTGTTCAGCTGGTTGCTAGAGACATGTCCGCATTCATCATACCAGATGAAGGTACTGTACTTTATAGTCTGTTTTTATCCTTAGTCCCTGTCACAGACTCCTAGACTCACTCTGTTGCAGCTGTGACTCTAGTTTCTAGTCACTTTGCGAATGGTGTATGACGCAGACTAGTACAAGTCCATGTCACCTGTTGCATGTCGCGGCGGGGGTGCGAGATCTCAGATTGTCGCAGATGGTTCCCATCTGCCATATACTATTCCCACCGGTCACTAGGGCACTCCCCCATCAAGGCTACCACGAACACTCAGGCAGGAGCGAAGACTATTACATGTTTCCTCCGAACCATGTGATGCCGGCTAAACTCTTTTCAAACTGCACGCTTATGCACCATTGGGGGCAGCGTAACACACTCAAAGGACAGCAACATCCGCTCCACAAAAACCCTCAAATTGAGCCCTGTTCACTATGTTCCTCTCGGACTATGATTGCTGCAGCTAGAGGAAATGCATCCCACAAAGCAAACAGTGTAACTTATAGTGTCCCCCAATCAGCTGCAGTACATTCAACTAGTACTGTAGCTACTTCCTCCTTCACTGAGTCACCACCCATCTGCCTTTCCAGTATTTGGTGACTCTTGTGAAATGGCAGATGTGCTCAACTTAATCAAGCATTGTGAGAACTATCTTCAAGAAACCCTGCCTAGATCCAGTAGAAGTTAACAACTATCACCCAGTATCGCTTCTCTCTTTTATTTCCAAAATTCTTGAAAGGACTGTTTATAAACAAATGTCTCTTTATCTCTCACAGAACAAACTTAATGCTCCCAACCAATCTGGATTTAAATTCCACAGCAATTCCACAGAGATTGCCCTTCTGTCAGTCACTGAGAAGCTCCATGCTGCTAGATCAATTTACCTATCATCTGTCCTCACCCTCCTGGACCTGTCATCTGCATTTGACACAGTGAACCACAAGATTCTATTATCTATTCTTACAAGTCTAGGAATTTGTGGAACAGTGTGGCAATGGTTTGCTTCTTACCTAGAGCAGGGTTAGGGTTAGGGTTAGCCCTAACCCTAACCCTAGGTCGCAGACACTCTACTGGCATCCCACAGGCCTCAGTACTTGGTCCTCTTCTGTTCTCCCTCTATACCCGGTCTCTTGGTAAGATCATATCATCGCATAGATTTTCATACCATTGTTATGCAGTTGACACACAACTTATTCTCTCCTTTCCTCTCTCAGACACTCAGTTTTCCAGCAGGCATCTCATCCTGGATGGCAGCTCATCAGCTGAAGCTCAGTCTGAATAAAACCAAACTGCTGTTCATCCCTGGTGATTCATCCCAGGTCAAGACCTTGTGAGATACCTAGACAACAATCAGATCACTCCTTCAGCCACTGCCCGCAATCTTGGGGTACCTGTGGACAATCACCTTTCATTTTCCCTACACATTGCTAACCTTACTCGCTCTTGTTGATTTGTTCTTTACAACATCAGAAGAATCCGCTCATTTCTTTCTTCACAGGCTACTCAGGTGCTTGTTCAGTCCCTTGTTATTTCAAGACTAGACTACTGCAACTCACTCCTGGCAGGTCTGCTTCTGTCCACCATTCATCCTCTGCAGCTGATCCAGAATGTAGCAGAATGTCTCGTTTTTAACCTTTCCAAGTTCTCAAACACCACCCCACACCCCACCCCGCTCCCTGCAATGGCTTCCTGTAGCTGCCCGTATCAAATTCAAAGCTCTGATGCTCACCTACAAAGCTACAAATGGCTCAGCACCCACTTACCTCTCTGCTCAAATCACACTCCACCCTGCACTATGTTCCCTCCGACCCTCCGAATCTTCCATCGAGGAAGACTGCTCGCTTCGTCCCACCATCTCTCAGGGATCAAGGAAGACATTCATCCAGACTCTTTTCTGTTCTGGCACCTAGGTGGTCGAATGAACTTTCTCTAGATGTAAATACCCAGAGTAAGTAACTATCCAGTGACCGAAACTTCAAAGCACTTTTGGCCCTGGATAAGAGCGTCTGCCAAATGCCTAAATATAAATGTAAATGTCTTCCAGATGACTCTTGTGCAATGGCCTGGACAACGCCTGAGAGATTTTTTAACAGAGATTTTATTTAGAATAAAAAGAAAAGGAAAAGGGTTTAAGGAGGGAGGACAAAAGAAAGGGGAGGAAAGAGTGAGGGTGCGCCCGTGCTGATCTGTGGGCAGACGGCCTTTTCCTCCTTGGCAATGGCCTGTGAGGGGTGTAGGAGCTGTATCGGGAAGGGGCACAGGAGGGGCGTAGCCTAATTAATTAGGGGGCTAACCCTAATTAACCCTAATGGCAGCATGTACAAAGAAAGTTCCACTAAACACCTAGCAGTACTCTCCATAGCTCAACCCCACTCCCAGTCACATCGCTTCTCCTGGTGCCAATGTCGGGGAGAGAAAAGGAGGTGAATGCAGTGGTGGATATTGGAAATTGCTATACATGCAGGAAAACTTATGTTGACAACTGGGTGATTGAGCTCCATTAGACACCACTCACTTCCCCCAAATGTTCATCATGGTTATATATCAGATGATATATAATCTGATACATAACCTTAACAACCTAGTGGAAAAATACATCAGGAAAAGATGTAAGCTATAAGCAGCTTTTACCTAGCTCTCCCATATGGCCTCCGTGAGAGGACGATACTGTTTCGTATATTTTGACGACATCACCTTTTATTTACGCGCCCTGGAGCACACACAGAGCATCTGAATTCAGTTTTATAAAAACTTACAGAGGCCAACCTCTCCCTAAATATGAAAAGGTGACACCTTTACAAATCACAATTGAAGTTTCTGGGGAGCATCATCTTAGAGAGAGGGATGCATATAGACCCTGTGAAGACATGGGTATCATAAATTCATACCCCATTTTGCAGACATCAGTGCCTCATTGAGGCAGCTAAATAAAAAGGAGTAAAATGGTAGACCAGCTTGGACACCATTAAATAAGCACTGCAGGACCTACCAATTCTAGGCCAACCTGACCTTAAACAAACAATTCTAGGAGGAAAACTGATGACAGCAACATGGGCCTTGGAGCCATCCTCACTCACCTATCAGCCAAAATGGGTGGTGGGATTTGCCTCATGGAGGCAAAAGGACAAGCACAATAATTCCACCTCAGAAAATGAATGCTTGGCTGTGGTCTCAGCAGTGGAATAGTGGAGGCATTACCTCAAAGATAGTGTATTTGATGTCTTCACCAACCATGCCGCCCTAGCCTGGGCCCTGCCCCAAAACCATCTCACAATTAACCAGATGGGTGATGAGGCTACAACAACTCAATTTCATAATTCATAATTCACCACTAGAAGGTTTGTTTCGAAGACCGCCAGCGGTTTTTATATCATAAAATGCACTTGCAAAAGCATGAAGAAGCTTTGTCTTCAAATCAGGAGGAGGTTCCCGGTGTCAACTAACCAGTCGTGAAAGGGAGCCTGGGGAAGGCCCACTTTATCCTGCTGTTTATGCGCTATGACCGGTATTTTTCAGTGCTGTGTAAGACTGAGAAATCTTTCTGTCTCCCTACATACACAGTATACACAGTATACTGGACTTTGAACCACTATATTCCAATATATTCACATGCACACCGAAATATTTTGTATAGAATTGTAAATAGTTATATTTTGTGCGTTGCAGTGTTTGATTTGTATAATACACATGTGGGTTTGGTATATTGAGTGTCATTTGTCTGTTTTTTATGTTCTTGGGTTTTGTTAACACCAGCAAACAAGATAAAAGACATATGTTTTGTGTGATCTCGGTTAATTAATTAACATGAATATTACAAGCTTTACCGATTCCATAGTTCTGTCCATGCAGTGAACCGGGAAAAACTCGGCTGGCTGGATGGCCTGGTCTGGCACTGTTTGGGTTCAGCCATGTTTCAGAGAAGTTTGTACTCCCGAATGTCTCTCTGTGACTTAGCCCTGGCCCTGAGGTCATCAAGCTTGTTTTCCAGTGACTGGACCTTGGTGACAATCCAGTGACTGGATGTTGGTGATGCTAGGCAGGGGAGTGTGGTGTGCACAAGCTCTCAGCCTGTTCCTACCACCGGCTTTCCTTAACTTTAAGCCTGCAATACTTTTGAACCATTAATTACATTAATTCTGGTCAGCAGTCAGAGAGGTGTCCAGGAACTGGTCAAATAATAATCTGTACCTAAAATACCACTATAGAATAAAATTTCACTATTAGAGTAGCATGTGGCATGAAATATAGCTACTGTACTCTTAATCAAGGACTGGATTTATAATTATATATATTTTTGGCACTTTGAGACATCTCAAGCAATCCGTATGATAATCTGATATATAACCTTAACAATCACTGGATTGTGGTCTTGGATGGGGAATTTAATAATGTGCTGTTTTTTTCTATTTAATTTATAGAACAATTTGAATTTACTAAAAAAAAAAAAACTTAAATATTAATATTTAATCCACTATGATTAAAACTAACTATAACCACACAGGTGTGCACACACATATCTAATAAATTTAAAATTAAATCTGTTTATACATTTTGTGTTTTTAGCTCAAGCTAGAACTTTGTGTTCTGCCCCACAAGTGCCAAATGCCAGACCTGAAGTACAGTCAAAAACACTCTATAAAAATGGAGAATACATTAGATTTGTATGTAACAGAGGCTATGAGCTTGAACATAGAGACCCATATGCACAGTGTGTTCATGGAACTTGGAGACTGCCAGTATGTAAAGGTGAGTGATCTCATTACAAACATGACTGATGTTTCTAAACAGTAATGGTGTATAATAAAGACAATATGATTTAAAGGGAAAATCTTCCAGGAGCCACAAATGCTCCTTAATGACCTTCACAAAGAAACAATCCTATTTGTTGTGCCTGTTTAAACATAAAATGCTCTTCACAAAGCACTACGCACATCAGCCGAGCCTGACGGCAGAGGAGTTTTACCATTTTGGATTAATTATCAGTTAAGCTAATTGCTCATAGATCACATCAGTGCTTCCCAAACACGTTCATGTCTCTGGCAGCTGATTTAAATAAAAACAAACATGAAAAAATATCACACATACAAATAAGGAGTCATACTGCACAGCAACATTTAAGCTTAAATGCCTTTTAGAACTTTAGATTATAAAAGGAGCCTTAAATACTGCAAAAAGATTGTGTAAGTCCACTGTTTCGTGATTGACAGGCAGTTGGGACAGACACATCCCCTATGGAGTGAGAGAGGTGTGAAGAAATTAGGCAAATAATACATCTACACCAGTGGCGATTTTTTTAAGACTGCAAGTGAAGCTCAGCTTCCCCTATAATGTCACAAAATTAATGGTCAAATTATGTACTATTGTATTAA
>JAQMYJ010000001.1:34541291-34554313 GCA_030014305.1 Clarias laeviceps
CGCTGCTGCATTCTGGACTAGCTGAAGCTTGTTTATGCACCTAGTTGAACAACCAGACAGTAAGGCGTTACAATAGTAATTTAATCTGCAATATTATATATGTAGGGAACAATATAGTGCAAAATGTATCTAAATACCCAATAAAGGAACTGCTGACTTAAAACTGTGTGCTGGGCCACCAAGGCCTCTGACCATACAAGGCAGATGCGTCCCGCTAGGGGATGGGAGTGCATGGACAAGCTGTCCAATTAAGTAAGTAATGTTTCCTTTAGCCATGGAATTAACACGCATGGAAGCATTGTGTCTTGTGGGAAACATTAAACATATGTATTGAAGCATTGTGTCTTGTGGGAAACATTAAACATATGTATTGAAGCATTGTGTCTTGTGGGAAACATTAAACATATGTATTGAAGCATTGTGTCTTGTTAGAAACAGAACTGGAAGTATTGTGTCGGTGAGAACAGGATGTTGAAGAAGTGTCATGTAAATGTATATAGTATAATCGTGCATCTTAGAAGAGACGAGAGCTTTTTTCCTTGTAGAGAAACTGCTCGGATATATTCTGAAAAGATTAAAGTCTATTGGCCTCAACACCGCTGGTCTCCCGAAGTGCTCTTCGCATCTTTGGTTAATTGTCCTTGAACTATAGCTACTGTACAACATAGTCCAACCTAGAGGTGATAAAAGCAGTCAGTGTCCAGAAGTGAGAATGCAGTAATACTGGGACTGAATCAGGATTATTATTATTATTGTGCTCAGAGTTTTAACGAGGCTCTAAGGTTTAATTAATCAATTCTTATGAGAATTTAAAATGAGCATGATGGTCTCTAATTGTTTTTTTTTTTTTTTTTTTGCAGGTAAATGGAATCTGGTAAGTACATAAGCTCCAATTTCTTACTATGGCTTAAAAATCAATATTACAGTAACATTGTCTATGGTACAGTGCTAACACTGATGTTTAATCATAATTCAGATACATTAACTGTCTATGTGTTTGTTCTGGCAGTGATGTATATCGACGTCTGCATGCGCTCCTGCTCATGGTCAGAAATCTTCCTTCTCAAAATAAAAGTGTGCTTTTTACCCAAAATAAATGCTTTGTGTTTGTTTATCATTAGACAGACAGACAGACAGACAGACAGACAGGGTTCTTGCTCCATAACAGACAGAGTTGTCATTTATGTTATGCACATCGCTGTTGAAGTGGAAAGAGAACTCCACCATTCTGACTGCATAAAGACACTGGACACACCCATCAGCCAGGATCTGCTTTGTTTCTCCAACATCCAGCCAGCTGTGTGTTATGCATGAGGAGTGATGAGTGATTAAAACTCTGCAACTTTAATAGGTTTTAGTGTCAATGAAAAAGGGACGAAGTCTCTGGATCATAAATCAGTTATGAAAGTTTTGAAAAATAATTCCAGTCACAGTTTTCATCGGAGGGATTGCAAGTGAGTCAGCAATGGACGTAACATTAATGGCACTGTGACACTGTAGACAATAAACATCATTATATAGTACAAACAATGTTACTGTACACTAATAGAACATGTTAACGATGAACAAATAAGCATCAGCAAGTGTCAGAGAGTATTTCTGGGAACCTGAATTGTGGGATTGAAAAAGTGCACATCAAAAATGTAGTTCTTGAAGGGCTCACCGGATAATATTTCTAACCAATTAGTATGAAAAATGTTGTAAAACGAATCATTAACCTGCCATTTGTTCCCAAAGGTGAATTTAAATACCAAACATTGTAAAGTTCACCAAATCTTAGGTGCTTTGCACATGGTGAAGCATGGTGGTGGTAGCATCATTATAAGCATTACTCTTGGCTTTGTCCTTGCTCCTTTGATTAAGTCACTCTTTCAGTGGACAGCCTCATCTGTCCAGTTTTTAATATAAATTCCACTCCATGGCATGATCGAAGTTTGGAATAATTTTTACAACCTTGATTTTAGAAGACTGCTGTTTCGGTAGCTCATTTTTCCTCTCTAACAAACTCTGAATTGCCCTGTTATTACTTACACAATTAAATTTATGCACAATAAAAAACTGATGTAGAGGGTTTACAGCAATGGGGATGAATACTTACAGCATCATCATTTTTTACATGGTTAACCTGTAAATAATTTCACATTGCCAGGGTTGATCCTGAGCTCGGGTTACTCTCTGCATGAAGTTTTGTATGGGGTCTCTTGTGTTTTAATAAAACTCTGACCTGGTAAATGTGATGCTATGATGAGACAAAACTGATCCGACTTCAAATGCTGTTGAATTCTTTATTTCTACTTCCTCAGCACAATTTCATACATGAACTTAACGAGCGTTCCTTCGGACCCAACAATATACAGTAAGTGCCATATCGTTAACCAAAATCATACTGTTCAGGATTATATCCAGAAAAAAGATAAAACAGTAACATCATGATGTTTTACAGTATGATGTGGTCACAGTACATCACCAGTAAATATAAATACATGCAAGTTTTCTTATTGGAGAACAGACCAGGACAAACCCTGTTTAATCACCGCACACACACATTATGTTGTGTTGTTGCACATCTATTGCGTTCGGGATGTTCTTGGGCCTATTAGCCTTAATAACCTTCACATGATACGCTATTAGTCACAACTGTTGTCTTTAAAGCTCGACAGCACCCTTGCTAAAGAAAGAAGTTGTTAAAACGGACTGCAAGTGGAATGTTAATGAAAGTCAAGAGTTTGGAAGACTTTACTGAGCATGCTCAGAGGAGGCCGAGTCGAGGCCGAGCAGCGTGCTGAGGTACGAGGGCTCCCTGGGGTCCAGGATCTGATCCGACCGCACCGGGTGCACGATGTTGGCCGGCTGAGGAGTGAGTGTGTACTTTTCCAGGAACACCAGATCAGTGGACGGCTGATACACTCCCGGCTGCTGCTGCTGCTGCAGATCGTCTGCGCCAGCCTCCCCGGGAATCTGGACCGGCACCAGGGCGACAGGGACGCACACTTCAGCCGGTTTGGACGTTTCGGGTGCTTGGGACGAGGGCGGGATGGGAGCGCGCGTGCTGTGGACGTGGTCCACGTGGTATTTCAGCTTGTCCTTGCGTTTGAAGGCGGCGCTGCAGTGCGGGCAGCTGAAAGGGCGCACCTCAGAGTGGATGACCATGTGCTTGGTCAGAGTTTTCTTGATGCGGAAGGTTTGGTTGCAGATCAAGCAGCGGTGAGGCTTCTCTCCTGGATAAATACAAACATGCTTGATCAGGAAGATATTTATCATGAAATCACAGCATTTGATTACAAGAGACAGGATAGTGGGTAGGGTGTGTGTGTGTATGTGTGTGTGTGTGTGTGTCAGTCTTAAAGGGCCTCCTCACAGATCAATCCCATTAACTGGAGTTCATTGTATGTGCCGGTCAGAGGCGTGGCTTCTGTGTTACCTGAATGTGTCCTGAAGTGCGTCATAAGGTTGGTTTTTCCTCGGAACTCTTTCTTGCACACCTCACACTGGTGCACTACGGCCTTGTACCTGCAGGGTCAGAGAGATTCTCTATGAAGACTGATAATAACAACACAGCGTAACAGGAATTATTATAATTATAATTCATGTGTGCTAGTTTACTTTCTCCACACTTTATCTCCCAAGTGAATACTTTTGTAGTGGACGTTCAGGTGATCGGCGCGTCTAAAGCACTTCCCGCACTCTTCACACTGATGAGCTCTCTCGCCTGCGGAGGGGACGAACGTTATGTCTCAGTGGTTTCACTCAGTGGTTTCAGCGGTAACTCCTACTACTGAGACTAAGTGGCTTGCAATTCCACCGTTCTACCAAAGGCGGCAGTGTAGTACGTACATGCTGTAGCTTTTTACAATAATTGTAAAAACACAATTACTTTGTTTAAAAAAATGCAATAAATGTTAAAAATATTAAATTGTAAGTAGCCAACCTTAACGTGTTATCACTTCTCACTTCCTTATATATTCTACATGTTTACTATTACATCCAATTTCATTAAATCAATAAATGTACTAAAGCTACTTTTATAAAGCGGAGCCACCTAGTGGTTGTTGCTATTATTGTTGATATTAATTCATAAAATAAAAGGCCCTCTCTCTCTCTCTCTCTCTCTCTCTCACTCACTCACACGTACACACACTTAAAATAAAATGTTTTACGTTACCAGTGTGTGTTTTCTTGTGTTTCTTTAAATGATCGTGCCGAATGAAAGCTTTTCCACATTCTTCGCACTCGTAGCGTTTGTCGTCATGATGCACGCGAAGATGGAGCCTGGAGACACGGCAGAGGATTTACATCTCGCAAACAAAAGGCTTTGGTTTACTAAAATCCTAATTCATGTTAAAAATAAAAAAAAAAACACATGTGTATGTGGAATAGCGTGCAAAAAGACCACAAAGTGTCCTTAAAGGGTGACCTACAAAAATGGCTAAATGCCGCGACATTCAAAGTAGACTTTGAAAACAGTATGAAAATTTTTTTGCATATTCTTTCTTTTCTTTTCTTCTAAGACGTGGCGAGTTGAGATCTGCTCTCTGTGTGTAGCAAAGTCTTTACTTTTCTACTATATAAACTAATGTAGTACGAAATAAAACTGGTTCTGATCACTACACCGTTTGATTTGGAGTCGACTCTTGTTAACTTCTAAATGCTTCATGATTTAGCCTTCTAATCACCAAAGTAAAATTATTTCACCAAAGAATCAAACACTGTGCAAAGGAGATTCATTTCCTCATAGAACAAAAAAAATAATCACCAATAGACAGGCGACGAGTTTAACACCGGACACGTGTAATTCAAAGTGTTATCCGTGTTACTGGTCAGGATTTCATCTAATAACGAGACACGTTCTTGGACTGATAATATTGCATAATTTGTGGGTTTTTTTTAGTCGACTTTGTTTAAGAAATGTCGACTTTAAATAAACTCAGGGCACTTGCAGCATTCAGCCACAAGATGTCAGTAATGCACACAGACGTTTCTCCGGGACCTTCTCCGCACCTGTAGGAGCTGCCGTGACGAAAACTTTGCCCGCAGATGCTGCACAGGTGTGGTTTCTCCCCGCTGTGGATCCTCAAGTGCTCCCGCAACGTCGTCCTAGAACAAAAAACAAACCAAAAAAAAAAAGGCTGCGATGCTCAAACCCAAGCTTGCGAGTTGCCTACTGCCTCGGTTAGTGATGAGTTAAAGCAAAATCGTGTTGTGTTGTTGTTGTTTTTTTTTTTAAAGAAGCAAAATAAAAACAAACATTTGTGAAAATTGCAAATCAAATGCAAATCCTTTTAAAACTGAAAGTGGCGCTGGAGTAGAAAACAAAAACGCTCAGAGATGCTGTAGGTCAAATCGGTATCTAACGACACACCGACAGTAAGTCTACACCTGTCCGAGCTCCAAATCCTTCAACTTCTGGTTGTCCTGTTTTAGATTTTGTGCTTCATACAAAATTTTGAATTGGCATAGAAAAATATACGATATAAACTCTATGATATTATTCTACTGTAAATTTAAATAAACCCAAGAATATTACAGACACGTTGCTTCGATAATCGATAATCAAAGGAAAAATAAAACCGATTTCATGGAAGAAACACTCCATGCTTTATTTCCTTTATACCACAATAGGTTAGCTGAAACTTTTTAAATTCTATTTATAAATATTTAATGTTAAATTTTAGTTCCTGTTCTCGTCTACATTGTAGCATATATATTGCCAAAAGTATTCGCTCGCCTGCTTCACGTGCATATGATCTTGAGCAACATCCAAGTCTTAATCCATAGTGTTTAATATGATGTCGGCCCTGTGCAGCTATAACAGCTTCAACTCTTCTGTGAAGGCTTAGGAGAGTGTTTATGGGAATTTTTGACTGTTCTTCCAGAAGCACATTTGTAAAGAGAGAATGAGAAGGCCTGGCTCACAGTCTCCGCCCCTAATTCATCCCAAAGGTGTTCTGTGGAGGCCAGTCAAGTGCTTCCACACCAAACTCGCTCATCCATGTCTTTATGGACCTTGCTTTGTGCGCTGGTGCGCAGTCATGTTGGAACAGGAAGGGACCGTCCCCAAACTCTTCCCACAAAGCTGGGAACATGAAATTCTCCTAAATGTCTTGGTATGCTGAAGCATTAAGAGTTCCTTTCACTGGAACTAAGTGGTCGAGCTCAACTCTCAAAAAAAAAAAAAAAAAACCCACACCTTAATCCCTCCTCCACCAAACTTTACACTTGGCACCATGTAGTCAGAGAAGTACCGTTCCCCTGGCAACCGCCAAATCCAGACTCGTCCATCGCATTGCCAGACAGAGACGCGTGATTTGTCAGTCCAGACAACACACATCTCTGCGGCTCTAGAGCCCAGTGACGGCGTGCTTTAAACCACTGCATCCGATGCTTTCCATTGTTCTTGGTGATGTTCGGCTTGCAGCTGCTCGGCCATGGAAACCCATTCCATGAAGCTCTCAATGCACTTAAATTCCTGAGCTGGTCTTAAGGCCACATGACGTTTGGAGTTATCGACTCTGCAGAAAGTTCTATGCGTCTCAGCAACCGCTCTGTGATTTTGTGTGGCCTCCCACTTCATGGTTGAGTTGCTGTCGTTCTCGATCGCTTCCACTTTGTTATAAAGCTGACTGTGGGATATCCACGGGCGTTCGAGTCAAACCAGGACTAATTGTTCCGTTAAAGTTCTTGAGCAGCATATATGTGCTACAATGTAAATGAGAACAGGAACTAACCAGAAGTAACATTCCCACATTTCCACTACATAGTCTCTTGATGTTAAATTAAACAAATAAATAAATAAAGTTTAAGGCGAGTGAGACGTTACTATAGAAACGATAACGTTACTAGAATTAGCGCAGTAATACAGGGTGCGGCACGGAGAAATATTTGTCATACAATCGTGATTGAAATGATGATGAAACCTTAAGTTACCGTAACCCTTCGCTCACCTCTCTCGGACCGACTTGCCGCACAGTTTGCACGTCCACTTCCTCTTCCCTTCGTGCGTGCACTCGATGTGCCGCTTTCTGTTGCCGGTGTCGTTAAACTGCCGCCCACAGATGTCACATGGGAAGGGTCCTGTCAGGACACGAAACACGGAAAACGTCAAGACCGTAGACATTTTTTTTACCACAGAAAGGACCAAAGACAGACAGGAAGTGCTGGCACCTAAGTGGTACTTTTCTTGGTGTTTGAGTCGGGCAAAGCGGGACTTGAAGTACTCGTCGCAGTAGGCGCATTTAAACGGCCGGTGCTGAGAGTGCAAGATCATGTGCTCCTCCAGGTGGGGGCGCCGCGTGAACGACTTGTGGCAGGTCTAAATGAGGAACAGCGGCGTTTGTTATTACGTCGTAACGAGTCGGGTGAATGTTTATATTTCTGAACAACTCACGTCACACTTCCAGCCTTCGCTCTTCCTCTTCCTCATGCTCTGAAACTCCGCCATGTGTTCGGGATGGAACCTGAGGCAAAGAGTGTATACACACACACACACACATTTAACCTGGTTGAATGAAAGCAGAAATGTGTGACTCTTGCAAACCTCTATTATTTGCTTGACTCGATTCGTATGGAAGGTCACAAGCGTCAGGTAATGTTCAGAAAAGGGTTCGAGTTCAGGGGCGGAGTTAACGCTAGTACATTTTCCTACCGATTTAATGGTATAAAACTGGTTTGTTTCTGATCAGATTTCAGATCAGGTTTAAAAGATCAGGGGTTTTTTCATTGAGATTAAAAGTTCAGAGTTCTTGGTCGAAACATATTCACACTGATGTGAATTTTCCGTGAAACACTGCTGTGACTTCTGAGTGCGTGTAAGGTTAGTGGTGTATGTGTGTGTGTGTGTCTGTTCGCAGTGCATCATATCAAAAGCACTACGCTCGCTCTCGCGCTCACCGCTTGACGTGTTTGCTCAGCGTCTTCCTGCTGGCGTAAGGCTTGTTGCAGAACGGACACTTGTGGTCTTTTCTCTGCACCGGGCCGTCTGCGGTGTGTTTCTTCTTGTGCACGGTGAGGTTGGATTTGGTGGAGTAGCGCTGCAGGCAGACGTCGCACTGAAACGGCTTTTCCCTCGTGTGCACCCGCGTGTGACTCTCGTATTTCCCTGTGATGAGAAGGTAACAGGGCATCTCATACAGCCTGAACACATTTACACCTAAACAGCACGACTGGAGCTGACAAGTAACAAAAACTAAATCTCCATCGGGGTTGAAATCATGATTTATGCAAATATATGAAACGCGTTGTAAAATAAATGTTTCAGAAATATGCAACTACATGAATGGTTCATAATGTACTGTAGAAGGCGGGGACATGCAAATATGTGCAAAGTGTATTGAAAAAGAGGCGGAGACGAGCAAATAGATAGAATGCTATGTAACAAATAAAATAAAGGAGGCGGAGCTATGCGCAAATGTGATAAGTGATGACTTATATATATATATATATATATATATATATGAAGAAAAGCCAAAGACGATGCAAATATGTGATAAGGAATCATAACGGAAGCGGAGACATGCGGATATACGAGATGTTATGTAACGAAGGAGGAGGCGGAGACATGCAAATATATATAAGCAACAAAGCAACTACATGAAAAGTGCATCATAAAAGGAGGCGGAGCTTATCACAAATATGTGATACAGAAAGTGATGTAAGAAATAGGCTGACGATATTCTAATGTATTAAAAAAACCTCTTTAAAGGAGGCGGAGACTTGAAGATATATTACAAAAAGTGTACTGTAAAAGTCCAGAGGCAGTGGATGCCAACCGCTGGTAAACACCAAAAGGACTGGACAAGACAAGGAGACATGCAAATATACGAAAACTTATGTAACAAAAGGGGCGGAGACATTTCAATATATGCAAAGTTGCATAACAAAAGGGACAAATAAGAAATAACAGACAGGGATATGCAAATATATGAAAAGTTGTGTAAGCCAGGGAGTGGAGACATGTAAATATGTGAAAATGTATCATAAAGAAGGCGGGGCTTATCACAAATATGTAATAAGTTATGTGTGAAATCGGCTGACATCAGGCAAATATATTTTTAAAATATTTAAAAAGTGAATTGTAAAAGACAAGGAGACATGCAAATATGTAAAAGAACTATATAACAAAGGCAGAGACATGGAAATATATGCAAAGGGAGCAGGGATTTGCAAATATACAAAAAAAAAAAAAAAGGTTGTACATAGAAGGCGGGGACATGCAAATACCTAAACATTGTTCTGCAAATGTAACCAAGAGAAACTAATGCCATCTGAATAGACATATATTCCACGACATGTGTGGAAACCTGCCAAATTATACTTCTAAAGTAACATAAAACATCCAAAACTCTGTCTGAATTTAAAATAAGACATTTCTTTAAATTAAAAAATGATGCTAATGATACTAAAAAAGTATCTTTGACCAGCACAGACGAGTAAAATTCGCCATATTTTGAAACCTTCCTTGGTCATTCAGTGTTAAACACCCGTAATTAAACTCTCACCTGTACGGTCAAATGTCTTGTTACATTTTGGACATTTGAGCGTCTTTTTGTTGCCACTTTGTATGATCACAGGAGCGAGGCCCTCTGGGTAAACATGGCCACCAGTGCTCTGAGCCACTGATGCATCATGGTCCTTGCTCACATGACTAGAACTTGACTCCACCTCCAACTCCGTCCTCACACTTGACTCCGCTTCCAGAGCGGTTTCGGTTTCTTTTACTTCACTTTCTTTGCTTTGTTCTTGCAGGTTCTCTTCATCATCAGCAACGTCGTCATTATCGTCATCGTCGTCATCATCATCATCATCTTGATCATCCTCTTCGACAGAGACGACTCCTTCGTCCTCATGTGCGTCATTTTGCCTTGTGTTCTCCTTTCCGATGCAAGTCTTGTTCTCCCGGCTTTCAGACTTGCTCAGCGTCCTCCTCTGACGCATTGACATGCGTTTGCCGCACGAGGAAGCAGCGGTTTCAGTGACCTCGGCTTGGCTGTGCATCTTGGCCATGTGGTTCTCCAACGACTTTTTATAGCAAAACGTCCGACTGCAAAGCAAACACTGGGTCTCTAGAGGTGTTTGAGGCTTCTTAAGCTCTGCTGAAGAAGCAAAAGAAAAAGAAGTACAATGAGGCTCTTTCACTGCAGGTTCTTCCTCCTCCTTCTCGCCTTGTTCTGGTGCTCGGTTTGGTGGTGCTTCACCTGCTAGAAGATTCACCGCCTCCATCATGTCAAAGAAGCACGCGGCCTCGGATAAAGACGGGATCTGGCTCTGCTGCACCTCCATTTCTGACGTGTACAAAAACTCGAGCAAGTGTTCGAACGTGGAATTATCAACGTTATCGAGGGTCATGTTGTCCAGCTGAGGGTTTTCGCTCAGTTTAGCGTGGAAGTAGCTGCTCCCGAACGCTAACACCACCTTGTGCGCTGGGAACATTTCCCCACCAACACTGATGGCTATGTCGCAAAACGAAGGCACTGCACGTCGGTCCTTGTTTAAGAACTCAAAGAAGTAGCTGTCGCTTCGCGAAATTCGAAGACGACGCTTTTCCTGTGTGGACTCATCACCAGGCGAAACCTCATTTTGGTCCATGTCAGGCGCTGAAGCATCTCCTTCTACGCCCAGCTTTTTCTTCGTCACGTTGTGCTTCACTTTCTTCTTCATCTTTAGGATGTAACAGAAGATCTCAGCATTGCAGCTGTGAATACTGAAGTGAAGATATAGGAAAAATATTAGCAAATAAAGCCTGATGTTGTGTCCTGGCACAGATTTATTTTTATTTTTATGCAGATGAAATCTCAAATCTGATTGGTCGGAAAAGTTTTAATTAATTTTCTATAACAGCAGGTTATGAGTTTATCGATGCCATTATTTTGATTTACACCACCTGGCAAAAAAAAAAAAAAAAGGTCAGCTTTTCACAATGATCAAATTAATGGACTCCATCAAGCAAAGAAAACAACTAGAACTGGGTTAAGAACCCCTTCAGCATATTATAGTTCCGAACCCTTAACTTTGTGAGAAAAGTAAAATCATGACTGAAGGTCAATTAAACACTTGGTGAAGTTGCATGGTAAAAGATCAACAGTGGAAACCAGAGCTATGTTTAATAGTGAAAGTGTTAGTAATCCTCATCAGGAGAAAAGAAAAACTTAAATTTCCTAAGGAGCATAAAGATGGAGCGATGAAAAAAGGTCATGTGATGGGCGTGTCAGGGTAAGAAGGGAAGCGCATGAAGTCATGCTCCCATCATGCATAGAGTCCACTGTACAAGCCTCTGGAGACAGTGTGATGATCTGGGGTTGATCAGTTATGTGGTGATTAACATCCTGAGTGACATCATATCATAGTGTGATGCTGTTTTCCAGCAGCCTGGACTTTCTGGAGGTCTTAAAATGATCAAAAAGCACAAAGGGTGTGTGTGATGAGCTCAGGTGGTGATGGTGCAGGTGCTTGGACCCGATCATCGTTGCTTTGCAATTATATTGATTATTATTATTATTATTATTATTATTATTATATAACATGTGATTCTAATCTAATTATTATTTATCTTAATTCAACCTTAAGGTGAAATGTGTTTTTCTTGTTTATTTGTCGGTTTGTTTGTTTATAAACATCATCCAGAAAGCTGTAACTAGCATAACTCGCTATCTATGCTAGCATTATTTTAAATCAGGCGGATACTACAGCTACCAAAGGGTCAAAAAGATAACGTTAATACCTACTATTTAAAATAATAATGCGCATTTATACATCTATTATTAAGCACATATTTTGTGTTGTGGTAAATGTTATACAAAGCTCTGTGATTATTTCGTGTATGAATTGTAATCAGGCGAATATCTGCGCCACCAAAAACAGGGGTCTTACAAATGTAGGAAAACGGCAACAACACCGGAAGAGAGAGAGAGAGAGAGAGAGAGACAAGGTCCCCCCTTTAGAGGGAGAATGTCGACTAACGACACAGCAAAGTCCTTCTAAACGCTGCAGTAACGCTTAATATATATCTGTGTGTTTCCTACCTTTATTAAACACCTCCACGTGGTATTTATACCTCCGGAAATACTTATTAAACAGTGTTTTCTGCCAGAAAACAGTGAGCGAACAAAAAAAAAACAGACGGGCGCTGCAGCTTCCCCTGCACGCAATACTGCCGTGACGTCACAGTAAACTGAACGCTGATTGGTTGTTTCCGCTCTAAACGTATCGCCATAATGGCGGCTGTGCGATATTTAGTGCGCGATTTGACAAGATGCGATATGTTTGACTTCGATGTCAGTATCAAATATGAAACAACACCAAGTGGAAGATTTTTGTATATGTTTTTGATTAACATAAACTTACATACATTGCTGACTGAAATGGCCATGACTTACTGAGGTGTAACAAAATAATATAAAGTAATGCGTCGCCATGGGATATTATTAAACAACACCCAATGAAAATGAATTTTTAAATATATTTACCATTAGCATAAACATACATCACTGAATAAAATTCTTCACCTTCTACATTAAATTCCCTAAACTTCCAGAATTCCTACATTTACATGTTACGGTGTACTATGTTCACCCCTCTGGTGACATTTTGGGGGGGAAAAGTCCATGGCCATGACTTACTAAGGCGTGGAAAAAAATAATATAATGCATGGCCACGAGATACTATGTTGTGGCCATGACTTAATAATGCTTGGAATTTAGATGGATTAATGTACGGCCACAACTTCATAACCTCATAGCATTCAGCCTCTTGTACGTTACGAATTAATTTAAATTGATTTTGTTTATTCGAGGGGATATCAGGAAGTTTCGAGACTAGTTTTGTAAGACACCAACAGATGGCAGCACAAGGCGGCACGCACAGTCACAGGGAGCACCGACCTTCATAAGTCAATGTGCCAAAAGACATCATCCTGTATATCCCGAGAGCTGTGTAACTGGTGATATTTGAGGTGTTGTAAAGTTTTTAAAGTTGCGTAGTAGAAGAGGCGAGTTGCTCGGTCTGTCCGCTGTGCTTCGGTAAGCTTTTCT
>JAQMYJ010000001.1:34554413-34596353 GCA_030014305.1 Clarias laeviceps
GAGAGGTGTCCGTCCAGAGACAGATCACAAGATGTTGGCTCGAGTTAGGGGGAGAGGGGGAAGGAGACAGAGGGAGAGAGAGAGAGAGAGACATAAACAGAGTATGAGAAGGTGAGCGTGGGAGCATTTACACCTTTAAGAGCAGATGCAAGAGGAGACAGGAAGATAGCAGCAAGAAAGATTTAACACGTTAATATCAGATCTATGAGGAAGAGAACAAGAGAGTAGAAACAACCCCTTTATATATAAAATAATTCTAAGAGGTGTTTTAAGTGGCACACACACATCAAAAGCGAAAGAACACCACTGAAAATCAATGAGAAATGAATACTGCTGCCATTGTCGGTGTGTCGTACGGAACAGTCCAGGCGATCCTCGTGTTTGATTTGAACATGCGTTGTGGTGCTGCCGAGTTGGTCTCCAGGCTGCTGACCCAGGAGCAGAAGGAACATCACATCAAAGTCTACCAAGAACTATGTCAGCGTTGCCGTGGATGACTCGACCTAGTGCATGCTCATCGTCTTTTTCGACATTCGTGGCATTGTGCATCAAGAATTCACCCCCTGGGGCCAGACCTGCAATATCTAATTCTACTGCCAGGTTTTAAGGTTTCTAAGGGAGGACGCACAGTGAAAGCAACCAGATCTCATAACTGTTAGTATAGATGTATGATTACCTTTATTTACTCACTCACACACAGCATAACTCCAAAACAACAATCATCCTGTCACATCTGGGACATGAATGATCTCATTATCACACGTACGTAAGTCATGGCCAAATACATTTACATGTTACAAGGCCATGCATAGAAACTATGCCTTAGTAAGTTGTAGCCACAGAATATTTTTTCCCCACTAGAGGGGCTTTGTACATCTCTGTGTTTTGATCATCAATAATAATAATAATACACTTAAAAGACCATAAATGTGTGGACATATGAACTGACCCTCACACCTACAGTACATGTGGTTCCTCACCAAACAACTGCATTTCCCCTCTAAATTTCCCCTCAGTGGAACTATGAGGCATAAACCCTCATCCAGCATGACTACGCCCCTGTGAGATCCACAAAGCCACCTCCATGAACACATGGTGCGTTAAGGTTAAAAAAACAAGGAAGAACTGCAAAAGGCCCTGACCTGAACTCAACCGCATTAATGCTTGAAATGGACCCGATGAACTGGAGCATCCTCGACATCTCAACATCTCACCTGAGCTCAGTGATGGAAAGCCTAATGGAAAGCCTTCCCAGAAGAGCATGCATTATAACTGCAAACAAGGACTAAGTCTGAAATGTCAAGACATAAGTTGAACACATACAGTGGAACCTCAGCATACGAATGACCTCCCTTACCAATTTTCGCCTTAAGAAAGAATTGTAATTTTGCCAAAAATTTGCATCTGCATAGAAAGCATTTTGGGCACACGAACAAATGAGCAAACTGTTCAAAAGCTGTTCAAACCTTGTTTTTGCCAGGCAAAGCAAGTTTATGTATTTTACAAAAATTTTTCAGTGTGCAAAAGCCGTTGCAAAAGAGTCTAAAGTTTGTGGACAACCCATCATAACATGCTGTCAAACTCAGACCCATGATGCTAAGGTTAAATGTTCCTTTATTGTCAGAAACTTCACTATCATCTGATGTGGAAAATCAAAAATCCTAATCAGTGCTGTGGGAGAAATAATGAAGGACCTTTGTGTAAAGTCTCCTTCGTGTACATGCGTGATGTCGCATTAATTAGTCAGCGTACACATAAGTGTGTAAGCCTAATCCTGTGGATCTGACTGCTGTTAATCCGAGCGTCACCTCAGTCAGTCACTTACACTGGAACATACACACATACTGTACACACATGAATAAAGATATGTTATAGGAGTCACACACTGTGATGGTGCATCCATGAGGAGAGAAACATCCAGGTCTTGAAATTCATTCCGTTCATCGATTGTGAATCATGTCTGGAGTGATCATGTTAGTCTGGATCGTCCTGTTGCATTTAGCAGGTAAAGGCTGTCTATTTCATTTAATTATTAAAACTAGCACAATTATTTTTCACACCATTATTCTATGCTATTCTGTACAGTATATTAGCTAGATTAGCCTAAAAATTCTTGCACTAAAACTAAAAGCAGCACAGTTGAGAAATCCTAAGACACCTAAATTGAATTTTAGCTGGATATTTTGATCACATTTTTGATCACATTATCAACTTCCTTCATATTAAATCTGTAAATCTGGGTTTATGGAACCTATAAAATCTTTTAGATCAATCAACAAAAACACCATGTTGTGTGTCTATAGCCTGTAGGGGGCAATATATCAAATACACTACTATACTCAGGTAAACTACAAAATGTTGATTTTTTTTAAACAGATGCTTTCTCTTTCGAGGACTTTGACACGTGCAAAAACAGTCCATGTCAAAATGGCGGGGTTTGTATAAGAAACAAAGGCGATTACACTTGCCAGTGCTCTAACAGTTTTCAAAATGGGCAACTGTACGGAGGTCCAAACTGCACTGTTCCACTGCAGGCCTGTGAGCGGCACCCGTGCCAAAACGGTGGCACATGCTCTCCTTTTCTCAGCAGCAGTCAACACAGATACAGCTGCACCTGCCCTGAAGGTTATGCCGGCAAAAGGTGTGAGACATCCACCACCTTCTCTTTTGAAAACAGCGGATTTCAATACATCAGAACAACCCTCAAGGACACAGTGATGCTTCTGAACACTACTTTGAGTTTTCGCACGTTGCAAAAAACAGCGACTCTACTCCACTGTGTAGTGGGTGACTACGTCCTCACGCTGCAGCTGCAAAACGGCCGACTGCGTCACTCCGTGCAATGGGGCAACAACGGCGAGTCAGATTTTGCGGAGCTGTTTCAGGATGTAGCAGATGGCCGTTGGCATACGGTGCAGATTTTCTTGTATGGAAGTGTGCTAGGGCTGAGCTTGCATGACCCATTGTGCACTGTGAAAACCTGCCACAAAGAAGTGCTAGTGGAAATGGATCTGGGATCTGGGTCCGGACAGTCCTCCTTCACTCTGACCCAGAGTGTCTATATAGGTGGAAGAGGGAATGGACAAATGAATCCAGACTCATATTTCCTGGGCTGTATGCGAGATGTCTACATTCAGTCCCACCCGGTGGTCCCGGGGGTCAGGGATGAGCAGTTTGGCGTGACTTTGGGCTGCAGGGAAACTGACAGCTGTGAGGATAATCCATGCAGGAACAGAGGAAAGTGTATCAGCTTGGGATGGAAGGAACACAAGTGTGTGTGCCACCGTCCCTATGAGGGAAACATCTGCTCAGAGGGTAAGGTTTTATCTCTGAGGTAAGTGTCAGTCTGCCTGTCTTTGTGTACTAACACAGAATGGAAGCTTATAAGCCTTTAATTCTGCGTGTGTGTTCACAGAACTCATCGCTGCCCGGTTTGGAACTGAAGACGTGGAAAGCTATGCAGTTTTCTATGTAGACGATGACCCCCTTGACACTTTCACTGTGTCCATGTTTGTCCGTACACGCCGTTTAAGCGGTCTGCTCCTCGTTTTTTCCAATAGCACGAGCCATTACTTGCACATATGGCTGGATGGAGGGAAGGTCAAAGTTCAGGCAAATCACTTTCAAATCCTGCAGGGTCATGACAGAGTTAACGACGGACATTTTCACCTGGTGAGCATGCACGTGGAGCGGGGAACACTCATGCTCTCGTACTCGGCTAAGACCCAGGCCTTGATGGCCAGCCGAGGCTTGACAGTCCAATCAGGTGACACAGTTCACGTGGGAGGCTTAGAGGACCGAAAAGCTACGATTGCGTTTAGCAGCTACTTTAAGGGATGCATCCAAGACCTGCGACTCAACTCAAATCACCTGCAATTTTACCCAAGCAGCACTCCCCTGGCGTCCTACAGAATGAAGACCATGGTGCAGGTCACGCAGGGCTGCACTGGTGATAATTCCTGCAGGGTATGTGTTTTCTCTCTGGCTGGCTGTCTGTCTGTCTGTCTGTCTATATATATATATGCCTGTCCTATTGGTTGGTTGGTTTTCTATCTATCTATCTATCTATCTATCTATCTATCTATCTATCCTATGTTTTTCTGTGTATCTGTCCATCAGTCTATTAGTTTGCCATTCTGTCTGTTTGTTTATCTGCCTTAATATCTCTCTGTTCATCAGTCTATTCATCTACCAGTCTTTCTAAACAACTCCCTATCTATTTGTCTTTCTTCTCTTTTCTATCTGTCTGGCTGTCTGTCTATTTATCTGTCTGTCCAACAGTCCATGCATCAATAAATCGACAGCTCTCCTTCGTTTTTTTCAATATCACAGTCCTTTTTTCCACTCGTTTGCAGGCTCACAAGTCCTTGTGTCTAGAGTGAACTCATTGCTCCCTGTGTTTTATTTTGCAGATGAACCCTTGTTGGAATGGCGGTGTGTGTTACTCCATGTGGGATGATTTCACCTGCAGTTGCCCACCGAACACAGCAGGGCGGCGCTGTGAGCAGCTGAAGTGGTGCGAGCTTTCCCCGTGTCCCATTACTGCGGGATGTCTCGCGCATGCTCAAGGATTCGACTGTGAGTACTTTGTGATTGTCACGTCTAAAAATAGCAGTACACAGGAGTCAGGGATTATCCAAGACTGGGATTAAACCTGCTGTGGCCTGAGACTGTAGGAGTTCACGTACAGACTCAAATCTTTGCTTTATATCAAGAACACATACGGCTTTATAGCTCATAGAGCTTCGCATCGCACTGTTGGTCGATGATTATCAAAAAAAAAAAGTTGAGCTTGAGGGTCGTCCCCAAAATTCCAAACATTAAATTTTTTCTTCTCTACCCCTCAGGTGTTACGAACATCACCATCCATGAAGGAAACCCCATCATCATGTTTAGAGGTAACGGCAAAATCCGCCGACCCCTCCACAACATTACTCTGTCATTTCGCACGAGGAGACGTGACGCCACACTGCTGCATGCCTCGCAGGAAAACAACTTCATTACAGTTTTTCTCAATAACGGACGCCTTGCTCTGGAGCTTCAGAGCGGCTCAGACTCCTCACTCCGAGTGCAGAGCCGGTAAGGAAAAAAATTATTAATCTGCTATATTTTTTTATAAATTCATGAAACCCTAGAATCTTTTAGAATCTTTGGTACGGCTCCACCCCTTTTTTGTCACACATCTTCTTGATTTGTTCTTGAACATAACAGCCTAATTAAACATAGTAACTAGATTAACTGTTAGTAAAGCAGCTTATATTAGTCACGGGGTTCTTTATATAACATCAGTTCAGCAAGATGTTAACTACATTTGTTAATATTGATCTTGTTGTTTGATCCTGATCCTCGAACTCAACCAGACATCCTCACTAATAGTACAAAAGCATCCACATGCATGATATTTATGAGGAAGAATCAAAAATATGTCATTTTTTAAAATACTTTTTATTTACACTTATATTTTAATTGATTTTTTTTAGCCGTGTAGTGGTGAATGATGGACGCTGGCACAGTGCCATTCTGAGCATGAACAACCCATCCGCTCCGACCTCCAGGTGGTTCGTGGTGCTTGACGAGCGCAGAGAACAAGCGTCCATCTCCTCCACCTCTTCCGGAGATCTGGACTTCCTGAGGGAAGACACCGACATCCTTTTAGGCGGTTGGCAGCTCGATTCTGGAGCAAATTTGGACGGATGTCTGGGTTCGGTGCAAATCGGTGGCCTTGTTTTGCCATTTTATGCGGAAACAGAACTCGGCATGCCCAGACCCCAAGAGGAACAGTTCTTAAGGACGTCTGGGATGCTGAACCTAGGGTGCCGGAGCTCTGACATTTGCAATCCGAACCCTTGCCACAATGGAGGCCAGTGTGCGGATCTTTTCGACCTCTTTAAATGTCGTTGCCCAGCTGGTTGGCACGGTCAGATGTGTGAGGTCAGGACTGATGCCTGCATCTCGAATCCTTGTCTGCATGGATCATGCGCTGTTGCTGCTGAAGGTTATGAATGTGTGTGTGAGTCAGGATACACCGGTCAGCGCTGTGAAAACAATGAGGATGTGTGTGTAGGACACAAGTGCAGCAATGGGGGTACCTGCCTCAGAGGAATCAAACAATATGCCTGCCTTTGCCCAAGAAACACAACCGGAGCTCTCTGCCAGTGAGTCTTTCTTAACAAATTCTTTCCTAATTTTTTTTTTTTCTGGGAGGGTTATAATTCTGTCCGTCCATCTCTTACTTATGTGTTAGCCTACATTTGCAAAGCAACAAATCACTTGTATTGGAGTTTTTTTACATAATTGTTAAGAACCTGAATTTCAGTGTCTCTTTAGAGTTGGGCTTCCACTTCCATCAGGAGAGTGAAAAACTTATGATATATTGTGCATTTTGTCAATGTTACTATTATATCACGATAAAAACCTAAAGAAATATTTTAAGCCACTAGGACAGACAGGAACTGCTACCACACAACACAATCTAATATGGCAGGTAAAAAAAATGTCCTTTTAAATCTATCATAACCTTCGATCATCGTTTCCCACTTTTTTTAGAGAACGAATGGCGGAAATGCCTTGGTACATTGACAGGCTTCCGTAAGTTGTCTTTTTGTCATTTAATGAATGAAGAATAACAGTAGCATGAGTAAACCTGTAAACTGTGTTGTTTTCATAATGTTATTTTATGTGATAGTTGGTGCGGTGTAGAATGTGTGAATTGTGTTGATAGGTCTCCCAGGCTGCCGGTGTCCATCTGCGGGAAGGACAAGTGGACTTACAGCTGCTTTAATGGCGGAAACTGCTCCATGTTTGAGGACAAGTGTGACTGCCTGCCTGGTTTTACTGGACAGTGGTAAGTTTGCAATAATGACACCCTGAAAGCAAATTTGACGAGTTGTTTAATCTCCTCCGTCTGCGTGTTTTGTGGATTTCTTTTTTGATGATTCGTACAAGTTTACAGGGATATGTATCATGATCTATAGACTTGGTCACAAACATTAATCACTATTACTAAACTACTAATATTTTAATGTTGATAAATGGAGTATAATCATGTATTTTTCTGTTTTAAAGATCAAGACATCACAGTCTGTCAGAAAAGCATATTGTGACAATTTCTCACGAGATCAATACAGTAGATTGAGATTGTACAGTTTTATTCAACCCAGGTCACATGATCAGGCTGTATAGTGGAGAGCATGTAAGATCAACAGCTAGTGCACTGTGGCGGCCGGTCAATAAGGGGCGCCGCCCCCTTAAAGTTAGCCAGAGAAGAATGCTAATTTAACATGTAATTATTTAACTTAATAATTATTTTTAGTATTTTAATAATGAAATAAAGTCAAATTTGTCACAATATTCTGATGTATTTCTTAATATAATTTATTTACAATTAAATAAAATGTAAACTGTATTGTGTTTATTTGTGTTCGTGTACGCTGGGCGCCGGACAAACGAGTGTCTGTAGGCATGTAAATTGTTGAAAAGCATGTGATTTGAGGCTGAGCTCTAATTGGATTTTTGCAAATCATCCTTGAGGTGCAGCACAGTGTGCGTCCCGAACCCTCCCACTTTTGTTCTTAGCGAATCAATATTGTTTTTAAATATTTGGGCTCATGTGATTGGACCATTCTTAACGAGTCTCATTAACGATCAGCAGATTGTTAGTTAATGTATTGAATAGTGATTGATGTGGAAGCAGCCAAATATGAGAGAAAATTCTGTAATTTCTTTGCTAAAATAACCCTTTGCAGGCGATCGGACGAAGAAAGAAATAAAGTTAAAGAGCTTGAGGACCAGATCGACCTGATCTTCTAATTAAGCAGCAGTCAAGTGATCACGGCCGAGTTTACACTCAGTACTTCTCCAGCATTTCTTATGGCTATTTACAGGCGATTATTAAAAGTTTAATTTTAATTTTGTTTGCACCACCCAAAAAAATTTTGCACCAGCCGCCACTGCTAGTGCAACAAACAACACATTTTATATACATTATCTGCTTTAACAGCACAACTTTTTTTAGCTTTAACTTTAGAGCTCTATTTCTCCTCAAGTCAAACAATTTGCCTATTTGATAACATTTCTGGGCAAAATACAGTGAACCTTAATACATTTTTAGTAATAATATCCCCACACTAAAATTTTTAGAATTTCAGTTAAAATATTCAAGAATTTAGTAGAAACCTTGACAGTAGTGCTAGAGTATATAGTCATCCTAATCCTTTACTGACAGGACATGGGGAAGAGACGAGGCCAAAAGATGAAAATGGCCAGAAATTATTCGAGAAATAATAGTCATAATTAAGACATTGAACACTCATTACTCCTCAGGTGTGAGCAGGAGCTGGACGAGTGCGCCTCTGGCCCGTGCCTGAACGGAGGATACTGCCGCAACCTCATCGACAAATTCCAGTGTGTGTGTGAGATCAGCTTCGCCGGCCAGCGCTGCCAGATCGACATCAGCGATTTCTACCTGTACGGTTTCCTGCTGATGTGGCAGAACATCTTCCAGCTGCTCTCCTACCTCATCCTGCGCATGGACGACGAGCCTGAGATCGAGTGGAACGCTGCAAACGACGAGTAAAGACAAAACAAAGAAGAGAGTGTCGAGGGACGAGAGACCAGAGACGAGATGGCTTAATATGAGACAGGGGTGGTGTATTAATAAAACTCATCGTGAAAGTAGAAATATTGCTGCTATGTCGTTCATTTTATAGCATGTGAGCTTTGATCGTATTTCTAATAGATGGTGGTAAAGTGTTTGTTTTATAAATACAAAATAAAATGTGGAAATTTAAGAAATGTCAGTGTCTGAAGACTTATACGGCTATCATGTAAGGGAAGCTTAAAGCCTCCAGTTTTACACGATATACAGTATGTGCATGTCTGATGCTGACCACACGCTTTTAGTTAATGATATTAAACTTACGCCATGCTATTTTTAGAACAAACTTTTGCGTAACAAAAATCTTGACTTTTACTTATCAGGCTGCAAAATAAATGCTGCAAAGTCCATAAATATAGGGCCAGCTTTCCAAATATATCCAAACTCACACATATATATATATATCATTAATTTTTTTTATTACTAAAATAAGCCTATATATTTGTTAATACCAGTAAACCAGTAAATAAATAAAATTCTTCCCAAAATCCACAGCCATATACAGCTCTGCTTTAGCTCAGATATTTCTGAGCCACTGGTCTTATATTCCAAGTATGCCTAGCCTCTGAATTAGTGTTTACTTTGGCCTCAAAGCCTCTGAGAAGTGTTGATTCCAAACCAGTCCCTATTCCCTTAAAAGGCAAAGTGCACAAGGGTCTGAATGAAGGGAATTATGACGCAATCATGCTTCATACAACATCTCCCCCTATTGGTCTGACCCAAGCTTACATTACACGTGATTTAAAACAAAAAACAAAAAAAAAACAGTTTTGACTTTAGAAGGATTGGCCTGATTTGTAAGGGCCTCTTTATGTAAACCTTTGCTGTGTAGGCGTCCCGTCCTAAAAGAAATCCCATGTACATCCTTAAAATGCTTTGACTTCTGTCAAAGCCACTGTTTATGGAGTTCGGCCCCTTCCAGGTTGAGATGAGTGAACAGGCAAACCCAGTGCACATGAGTGCAAAAGTTATGCCCAGCTTTACCCCTGAGAGCTGAGCGATAAGCAGGAGAATCCACAGGATGGCCTGAGAGGAACGATTTTCTCAACCACACATTTCCTACAGGACTTTTCTCTATGAGTCTTAACGACTTTTATTAATTATGTTGTAAAAGGGGTTCATTCAGTTGAGATCCACTGAACTCCGCAACCCTAAGTGTTATCTGGGGTAAAACAAACAAACATGCAGGTGCAGAACTGAACTTGAATCCCTAGTGTAAATACTAAAATCCTATTTACTTTGCCTGGGCACAACACAAGATCATGCTTTTGAACACACGAAAATGTCTTCACGGCCGAGAAAATCTCTTTAGTTTTATTACATTACAGTTGCAAACCCTTAACATAGGCAGGCAGATTATAAGAAACAGAAGAAAAGGGCATTGCATCATAGGATATACTGTAACACACGTAATACATAATTGTAGTAATGCTTATAATGCGCTATAAGGTGTATAATGTCTACAATGTCCTATAAAGCCTATAATAATCCTAATAATACTGTTTAAGCTGAAGAATGTATATATTGCACTATAATGCCTAAAATAAGACATATAATGTACTATAAGCTGAAGAATGCATATAATGAACTATAATGTCTATAATAATGCTCATAATGCACTATAAACTGTACAAAGCATATAATGCAATATCAGCTGTAGAATGCTTATGGTGCCCTTAATAATGCTTATAATGCACATAAGAATAAATATATTGCATTTTAAGATTGTAACAATGCTCATAATGCACTATAAACTGTACAGTGCATATCCTGTTTTATATTGCCTGTAATAAGACATATAATGCACTATAACGTCCATATACTGTAAATGCTCTTGATAAGAATTAATATATAGATCTTTAAGACTGTAATAATGTTTGTAATGCACCACATTACAATTCCTATAATAATTCTCATAATGCACTATTAGCTGTAGAATGACTATGATGCATTATAATGGCAAAAGAGGTTAATAACAATGCATATAATTCACAGTATTGTCCATAATAATGACAGTAATCCATTATAAGGTGATCAGAAACGCAATAATGTTTATGATGCACTATAATGGCATACAGTGTTGGTTATAATACACTATGGGGTGCACATATCAATACCAGTATTGGACTGTGAAAGCCTACGGTTTAATACAGTGTTAGACTGAAATGTTTACAGCCTGTAGGAAGGAAGATGACGCGTTATGAGGCTATAGTTATATGTGCAAACTTTACACATACCGTGATCGATTGCAAAAACAAAGTTCTTCCCCCTGTTGTGTCATTCTGAAGGACCCAGGAAGTGCATGTCAGGTAAATGTCCTCTTACAAATAAGTACAATTCCTGTCGGTTTGTCATCACCCGCTTCCATGACATTGGTCAGAAATGTGTGTGTTGTACCCCTCCCCTGTGATGAAGGGTCAACTTTGGAGTATATATTACCAATCAGCCAGGCAACCGAATCAAGCCTTGTCGCTTTACACCCTTCATGATGAATCTCGGGGTCGTGGTCGCCCTTTTGGGGCTCGTGGCGTACGGGTCATGTTTCCCAGGGAAGCACAACATCAGTCTGCCGCTCTGCGACTCTCCAGAAGCTGAAGCTGCAGCCCAGGCGGCTCTGGATGTCATCAACGCGCAGCAGTCGCATGGCTACAAATACACCCTGAACCAAATCGAGGACATCAAGGTCTTGAATAAGGTAAAGTCTTGATGAGTATGGTGAGGAGTTACTGCATGAGCTTGAAAGAATACACCGTTTCTATGATACTGTATACTCCTTAAACAGTAAGAAACGAGTATTCAAGAAATACCTTGAACAAATTTAATTTGATCACAAATGATATTATGAGCATTATGCCAAAATGATAAAAAAAAATTTTTTAATTAAAATAAGAAAACTCTGTAAAAGCAGATCATAAAGGAGAATATACTATTTTCTTTGTTCTTATTATTACAAATTTTATAATAATAATTACATTTACATTGAAAAGTACAAGATTTGAACATTGCTGTTGAAGTTAATCTATCAGCACGCTCAGAACACACTGCTGTATAAATTATTAGGTTCATTCCAAAGTATCACTGGGGCGGCCATATGGAACAAAAGGCTTTTTATTATTAAAGGGCTGTCTTCATTAACATAAAATGCCTGGCATGTATGACAAACATTCGTTCCTCATGCCTAGTATTCCTCAAATATGTACAGAATGACCCTGAACAGAATAGTATCTACTGGATACACACTTTGCAGCTATAACAGGAGCTTTAGGAGAGTGTTTATGGGAATTTTTGACTGTTCTTCCAGAAGCACATTTGTGAAGACAGACTCTGATGTTGGACACAAAGGCCTGGCTCGCAGTCTCGTCTCTAATTCATCCCAAAGATGTTCTATCAGGTTGAGGTCAGGACTCTGTGCAGGACAGTCAAGTTCTTCCACACCAAACTCGCTCATCCATGTCTTTATGGACCTTGCTTTGAGCACTGGTGCGTAGTCATGTTGGAACAGGAAGTGGCCGTCATCAAACTCTTCCCACAAAGTTGGGAGCATGAAATTGTCCAAAATGTCTTGGTATGCTGAAGCATTAAAAGTTCCCTTCATTGGAAGTAAGGAGCCGAGCCCAACTCCTGAAAAACACCCCACACCAGTTCCAACATCTTTTAGATGACTGCGCACAAGTGCACAAAGCAAGGTCCATGAAGACAGGAACACAAGAGTCCTGACTTCCACACGATAGAACGCTTTTGGGATGAATTAGAGCCTTTATTGGATATTTGGATGTTATGTCCTTATCCTACAGAAGAAAAACATTTCCTGTATGGGACTTATTACCTAGCTAGTTATATAAGACCATAATCAATTGTCTCAGTCATTTCGAGCACCAAGTATGTAATCCAAGAGGAAATGTTGACAGGTAGTTGATAAGCTGGTCTTAATAACAGCATTGTTTCTGAAGTGCATCAGAGCAGAGGAACGGAAACGTGATGAGATGAGTCAAATTAAAACTGCAAATTAAAAGACGGGGGTTTGCAGGGACTTAAATCACTTTGCGGTTTGTTCTAGGCTGACGGGACACACAGATACCTCTTGGAGCTGGAGCTCCTCGAGACTAAGTGCCATGTCTCCCACCCGAAACCCGTGCCTGAGTGCGTCGTCAGAACCAAAGCCGAAACGGTAAAATATTTCTTTAATGCAACTCTTATCACCTCTTCTGAATGTATGTCTCAGTATTTTTGTAGATTTTCCATAAGTCTGCATATGTCAGTTTTGCTGGCAGCAAATCTGTTTACAAATGTCATGTAAGGTCAGAACTTTTAAACTGTTACAAGTTCACCCGAGCTCCGCATGACAAACTGACATTGCCGCTGTTGGATTCTGGATTCAGATTGGTAAGAAGGTTGTTGATTAATTTCCAGCACCTGAGCAACAGCGTGAACAGCGCACCTGAGAATTATTAAGAATTAGTTTTAAATGTAGAAAAATGTATGAAATGTCTTTTTTTTTTGTTTTGTTTCCTCCCTCTTTGTCCATCAGGCAGTTGAAGCAGACTGTGATGTAGATCTTTCTGATGCTGGGGGCCAGCTTTCTGTCGTAGCGTTCAAGTGCAAAACAGAACTAGGTCAAATATCAGTGTTAAATTCATAAATATTATTATTATTATTATTAATGAATATTAGTAAATATTCACTTTTCGTTAACAGCTTGCATGGAAAGTGGCTTAGTTTTAACAGGATGTTTTTGGGTTTTGTCCAATAAATCTATGTTAATATTCCTATATCCATCTGTGGGAGAACAGAAACATTTAGCCATTGTTCAGGCTGCATCTTCCTGGAGCCACTGAACCACACCGACGGCACTCAGCTGGTTCAAGCTTCACTGGCGCTGTTCAATAACAACAACACCTTCGGTGCTACTTTTGATGTTCTCGATATTGGGCGGCTGACGTCTCAGGTAACACTGTGACTCTGAACACGGCAAGTATAGAACTAATGATGTCTCCGAGTTTGTTTGTTTTTATTCGTTAAACAAATGCTTAGACAACAATAATAACAAGATACAATACAAATATCGAAAACATGAGGCATGTAGAGATGAGCATCAACAAGGTGAAAGGGAAATCCAAAATCAGATCCAGTAAACAAAGTGAACTTACACAATGCAAAAAGATTAAACCTTAAAATCAATCTGCAAGTGAACAGCCCACTCGACCCTTCTCACTGTCTATCAGGGTACAAGAAAAGCATACTTCAAGACTCTTTACTGTTCTGGCATCTGAGCTGAGTCACTGGCAGTCTTCGGACGATGTCTAAAGACCTACCTTTTCCTTAAGTATTTGGATTAACAAAAGACCCACCAGTGTTTTAGACTGATGGTACTCTTAGTCAGCAGCTTAATGAACCAGTTGTAAGGATGTATTTATCGACAGAGACTTCAAAGCATTCAGTAAGTCGCTCTGGATAAAGGCGTCTGCCAAATGCTATAAATGTAAAAGTACTCCTCTTGTAAGTTCGATCTCTTTGAGACATGAAGGGGAAACGTCTTGAGTCTTGCTCAGCAATTTAGGTTTAATGCGAATTTCAGAGTCTTGTTTTTTGTTTTGTTTATTTTGCAGATAGTGAGTGGTGGGCCCCTAATACGAGCCGAATACGCCATTATCGAAACCAACTGCACAAATGGCGAAGTTCCTGCTTGTGTCCCTATGGCCCATGGGGATGCTGTAAGTGTTGTAGTTCAACACAGAAACATGGAAAAAAATAATGTAATTCAGCTAAATCACAGTGACATTATTTACTTTTTCCTTAGCGCCAAGGGTTCTGTCAGTCTGAAGGCCACAGGCTTAATGTGAACATTAACTGTGAAGTCTTCCAACCAGTAACTAAGCACTATCACATTATTTAAACATCCACCTAGAGATTTATTAATAGAATTGAAAAGACCTATTTTGCTTGTGCATTCCTTTTCTTTCAACAGAACTCCAATAGACCTCCTGTTCCCCCAGCCGGGCCGGTGTCCCCATCCATCACCCAAGGCTTCAAACACCACAAACTTCCAGCCCTGTATGAACCTCAGGCCATTAGCCTCTTGTCTGCAGAGTCGGACTCAGCCGAGAAAGCACCGATTGTCAAAAGGACAGTGGCAGAGCCTCAAGCGAATGAACTAGTCGCTGAACCGGTAGTTCTGCTTCCAAGGTGCCCAGGAAAAATCAAACACTTTTGAATCCACTCTTTAAATGAGCCCTTAACACATTTATATGGTGGACATTTAGTTCCCCATGGGCACAAAAGCACGCTGGATTGAGTTTTGTGAAAATATTAAAACAATTAGCAAGCAAACCAGCCCCGAATTTAAATGACTGTACTTAGTAGGCGGTTTGATTTGTACTATTTTAGAGGAATAAAATTCCTACTAAGCAGAGACTCTTTTCCTCTTTTTAATAGCATGTTATTGGTCAACAAAGGATGGTTAATTGTTTGTTATAATAAAAATAATAATTAGAACTTTATTAATCCCAGAGGGAAATTGCTCAATTTTCGCATATCCCAATTAGGAAACTGGGGTCAGAGCGCAGGGTCAGCCAGCTTTACAGCGCCCCTGGAGCAGATAGGGTTAAGGGCCTTGCTCAAGGGCTCAACAGTGGCAACTTGGCGATACTGGGGTTCGAACGCCCGACCTTCCGATCAGTAACCCAGTAACCCACAGCCTTAACCGACTGAGCCACCACTGCCCCTTAGGTTACATACATGGCTAAGTTTCTAATTCATAGAATTATTACAAAATGTTTTCTTTACCATGTAAAAAAAAAAAAAACAGTAGAATGACATTGATATCCACAACTCTTCTGGATACTACATAATACTGCCATGTCCTGCAGATGTCTTTGCATGTACAAGCTATTCTTCATGGACATCTATCCAATGTCCAGTTTACCACCATCAAGATACAGCAGCAGAGAGATTATAACAATCCTATAATCAGGATAGCACTGGATCTAACCTCAGTTTAAATCGAAGTCTTGGACAATGAAAGGTTCCCTAGAAGTGGCAATGATGTAAAGGTTACCCAAAACTTCTCAGGGTCACACCGATTCCTGATTAGACCCCTTCAAAAATTTTGCAGCCAGGGATCTGTTCTGGAGTAAAAAAAACTTTCCCAAAGTTGCCTTTTCATTACAGCAGAAACCTCTTGGTTAAGCGTGTACCATCATATTAATTTATTCAAGCCTTTCGTGTGGGGTCGCAGTCCATCTCAGACCCCTTACACACACAACCACCTATAGTCACACTGAGAGGTCATTTAGTATAGCCTACCCACTAGCTAAGTTTTGGAAGGTGTAACTTAACAGGAGAATCCTGTGGAGAAACTTATTGTGAAACTCCACACAGACACAAGTTCGGAGCCTAGAACTGCAAGGCAGCATCACGATGCTACCCAATAAAACATTTGCACATTTATAAACAAGTACAAATGAACACACTGATTTGCACTACATGTAAAGTAACCAGGCCTATGAACACTAGTAGCAAGAACTGGTACCAGTTCTTAAAATCTGGCATACATTTCCAAGTAAATCCAACCCTTTTAGATGGACTGACTCATGAGCTGCTTTTGAAGTCCAACATTTTTATTACATTTGCATAAATATTAAATGTGCACTGTTTAAGAGGTATTAAAAATACATATAATTAAACAAGCACCAGTTCACCATTTACCTGGATGTCTGGATGGATAGATAACCAGAAAGCATCTTGGCTACTTTACCTTGTAACAGGAACCCAGTGTTTGCTTAAGGTTTTTTTGAGGTTTCTCCAAAATTCCTGGGTCCAGAGTCCAGGGTGAGCGGAGGTTCACCAAAAATATTATCAAAGGCTCACAGTTAGGATCCTCATTAAAAGACTTTGGCTTGGGAAGTTTGTGCGTTTGTTTTGGGAACTCTGTCCTGGCATCACATTTGTGAAACCTTGCCACTTTTAAGCATGTTTAGCCTGGAGTGCAGGGCAAGGATGTGAGGAAAAAGAAAAAATATTAACTTTCAAACTAGTTTGAAGGTGGAGCTGGAGGGCTTAACTTTTGTTCAACCCCGAAAATGGTCCAAGGCCAAAGTGTTAGATGTGTAAACATACCATTGAGAAAAATCAAAAAGTCTGACAAAGCCACAGTGAGGAAATGTCTCATTACTCATGAACGTTCTGTCCTTTGGCTTATGGAAAAGGAAACTGGAGGGATGCGTGTCTGCGGCATGAGTGTCAATGCAGGAAATATGGCATAGCCAAATATGACATATGACAAATATGACATGTGACAAGAATACCGGAATCAAATATGCAAATTTTGAAATTTAGCCTCAGCAAGGAAAATGTAAATGTGTTGGTGCTGCTTCTGAATTTCAGAGCTGTTGAGATCCAAAATGTGAATGTACCTTTCATTTTATTTGTATTAATGTAAAGGTTATTTGCAAGGGTTTTATTTTTTTATAAGCCTACAATAAATGGACAGCCCTTTATGAAATCTGATGTTGCAGCCACACCCATTGCTAGCAACACAGTCACCACAGACAAACACTGGCAGTAGAATGGATTCTACTAAAAAACCTTAATGACTTTAAATGTGACTGGATGCCACAAGTTCAGTTTATGAAATTTTCACCCGACTTAATGTTAGTGCTGATATTGTGAAAGAATAATTCAGAGCAGGGCCAATAAACAGGCTAATAGAAATCAAATTTGCTCTGTTGCATCACTCATATTGTTCCAAACTGAACATTCAATGCAATATGATATTTAAGCACCCAAGCTTAAGATCTCGATGCAAAACAAACTGGGATTTGGTGAATTCCTGGACAACTCTTCCTTCTAGGAATGCACAGTGCCAATGGTAAAGTTTAGTGGAGAAGAGATAATAACCTGTGGCTGTTTTGCCCCTCAGTTCCAGTGAAAGTAATGTCCTTAGTGTAACTCTTACACCATACAAAGACATTTTATTCAATTGTACGCTTCTACCTTTGGGGCAACAGTCTGGCAAGAATCCTTACCCGTCTCTATTTGACTCCGCCCCACACACACAAACCAAGGGTAAGATTCAATTATTTGTCACGTGTTCCTTCACAGCTCAGTGAAATGATTTTTCCTTTGCATATCCCAATTAGGGGTCAGAGGGCAAGGTCAGCCAGGATACAACACCCCTGGAGCGGAAATGGTTAAGAGCTTTGCTCACTGACTCAACAATGGCAACTTGGCAGTCCTGGGGCATAAGCCCCTGCATTTCCGATCAATAACCAAGGAACTCAGAGCCTTAACCATTTGAGCTACACCTGCCCCCCTGCTCAAATAGACACGGATTTGACAAGTTATCATGGAGGAACTCCAGTGGCCTGAATAGATCCCCGAGATCAACCCTATTTTAAGACGTTTGGGATAAAATTGGATTTCAAACACAAACTAAGCTCATATACGTTAAATTTTTGTATTTGTCCTCCCTACATCACCAAATTGAGTTTGAAATGAAACGCCCGAAATGTCAGTGAAGACTTTGAGCTTTAATTCAAGGGGGTTTGAGAAAGGTGTGGCATTAACCGTTTAGGAATTATAGCCATTTTCATACACACCCATTTATTTATTTTTTTTATCATTTTACAGCAGAGCTGGACAATCACTATCCAGCCTCTGTCTACAACCCAGTATGTCTCTCTCTAGTCTGTCTGCTTGTGTGTTGCTTGCTTGACAGCAACTTTATTCTGTGACAATATTGACAAACGGGAAAAAGAAGCATGATTTTTTTTTTTTTAACAGGAAATTTCAGCTCGGTTGCACAGCTAACAAAGCTGCCTTTATCCAAAATGTTTATCCAACATTGACACTATCCAGCCTCTATCAGTGGTGGCAAACGAATATCCTTGTTTATAGACGTGCAAGGTTTTTTAAAACTATTATTAATATAAAATATTTTAAGAAAGATCTTACTTTAAATATAAAATTTTTTGTAGGTCATGTTGCAACCACAGCGATAACATTGTAACGCTGCTGTTGTTGTTTATAGATGGCTGCCAGGGTACTAAAGGACCAGAAAGAGCCCACAAATGAAATAAAATGTATTTACTGTTAATTAGAATGATCCGTATTGTAGCATTGTAGTACTTTCTCTGGTAAGCACAAACGCATATTTCAGACATGGGGCGTTTCCAAAAAGTTCTGTTCAACATTGTACTCTGGGACACACCAGGTGCTGGGATCAGTACTCTGCATCGGCAAGAGCTCCAATAGAAGCACCAACACAAAGTGGTTTTCGGTGCGTCCCTAATGATGACCTAAAACTTACCGCAAAAGCTTCCCAAGGCAAAGAAAGAGAATCTGGAAAAAGACCCAAATTAGTCACATGACCTCAACTCAACTGAGCTGCCTTTGACTCATTGGAAGCCAAACCAAAAGCACAAAGACTCAAAACAGAAAGTGATGCTCGCAGCAATGAAGCATAGGCGAATGAGGAGACTCATCATTCAGGCTAATGTTCTGTGGGGTTTAGGCACATGCGAGGTAATCACTGACTGCAAAGATTTTCCATCAAAGTATTAAAAGCAATCCTAATTTATTATGGTTTGTTTGGTCTGTTAAACTGCTTGATTTAAGGTTGGACGTCTACACCACACACACATCAAGAATCTTTTATTATAAATCCACTGTGGTGATGTACAGAGGCAGAAACAAACGCAAAATGTGTCCTTGTCCGAATACGTATGGACATGACTTTGAGAGGAATAGCGTATCGAGTGTTAAACTAAACAAACACCATAATAATTAACTAAATAAAGAGTTTCTTGCACCTGCTTGGGCCGTGGTGGACAAAACTGGAAGAGCTGGTTTATCGTACATTAAGTTCAAAGTTTATTCTTTTGTGTAATTAGTTAAAACATATCACAGGAACTGCCGAGCCACGCGTTAACATTTATAATAACATCACGAAGAGGTGTACGAGATGATGCGAGATAAAATACGTCTCCCAAGGGTATTTACACACTGAGGGTGGAGAGGATTAAAGGAGCATCAAAGCTGAATGCATGAAGGCGTTTAATGGATCGTATAACCGGTTCGGTCACAAAAACCATTAAGTGTTTGGCAGTTATGCATTTCGCTGATTTCAGATTGAATCTGCAGACGTCACACCTACCTCGATGCTCCATGTTGCAGGTGTAGAATTACCCTTTCACAGCAGCTCACTCCGGACCTTTACACACGCCAGGAGGAAACGCAACCAGGCACGGACGCATCACTAACGCAGCTCTTTGTTTTCCTGGTCGGCTTCTGTTCTGCGCCAGGGTTGAAATGCTTCTGGAAAATCTGGTTCTGCCAGCCGCTGATGCGTCTCGGGAAGCCATTACCTCAATGTTGGGAGCTTGTTTTATTGCCCAGATCCAGCTTTCAAATAAACGCTGAAGCGCCCTCGCTGGAAGTGGGTTATCATTGTAGTCTTTATCAGTGAACTTTGGTTCAAGACATTACTCCAGAGTTTATCTTTGCTAATATGAGTCATGAATTGATATTAAAACTGCAGATTTTATCACTCAGATCACTCAGTGTTAAGATCCTAGCACAGGTAGAGCCTGCATATATTGCATACAAGCATGGCATGAAGATTGAGAGATGATTCAGCCCCATGGAACAGCAGGTAGAACCGAGACTGCTGACACAATGTGTTTCACAAATCTGATCCTTAGAACTGACTTCACATTGTGATTTGAACACGATCAGATTAGACTTTTACATGGGGGTAATAGAGCAAATAAAAATTAACCTTCTTGAGCAATTAAGTGCAGCAACTTCCTAAAATTGTTTATTTCCACCCTGAATTTATTTCTTTCCGTCCCTCTCTACCGTGTCCCCACTCGTTCTTCGATGCGATTCCACGTCCAGTACCGCATAATCGTGTAGACTTGAACTTCCGCATGCTATGTCTCGAATGACTTAGTGGAGAGTTTGAAATCCGATTGGATCATCTAGACTGAGACGCATCTTCAGGACTATGAACCTAAATTCGAAACCACCACTGGCTGCCTCTGCGAGGGGATTCAAATTGGACGCGCCAAAAACCAGATTTAGGCTGGCAGTCTGAACAAGGCGTTAGCGGGTTAAAAGTCTGACACTTTAGCATCTTGTTGATAAACTGAACCCTGACACTTTCCTCATAGGCACACATTTGTAATGGTCTGCAACCACTTTTCACTTCTGTGTCATTGTTCCCTTTCAATGGAGCATCCTATTTAACTCAAATTATAGTATAAAGAGCCAAGCTTTAATTCTCTTAATTTATAATATTTATATATTTGTATTTTTTTTGTCCATTTTTAATGAAACATTTGTACCATCTTATGACAACTTGATGCATTACAGTCAAATAAAGCAAAAATGACTTAACTTGACAAAAAAAAGGGGGGGGGGGGTTTAAAAAAAGATCTATAAATTATATATTGATATAAATTTCTTTTTTTTTGGTTTTTAAATAGTGTACTGCACAATTCATGAATTCACGCACAATTTAAAAGTATTTTAAACCTAATTGAGAATGAACTACAAAGAAATTCAAACCAAGGTCAGCTTGGGGCTTTTAATGAAACTTTTTTTTTTTGCCAGTTGAACGCCAAATTAAAGGCCATGCAAAAGAATAATTTGGCACGAGTACACACTAATCAATATGCCAATACTGAACTCTTATTTGCATCGCTTGCATGTCCCGAGTATTGTTATTAATTTTAACACAAACAAAAGGTTGCAAACTTCCTCGCACATGGAAATGAACAATTAGATGATGACTGCCACCGTTAACCAGAAACAGACTGACTGTTTAAAAAGCTGTGACCGTATATACAGGCATTAAAATTAAATAACTTTGCACCTATTTTTAAAAAAGGAAGAAAAAAAATATCATTCAAACTTAAATGATTGAAGGAAGGAAAAGAAAAAATGCATTTCTTTCTGGTTGGAATAGATTTATTTGATCTGTCTGTAAACAAGGTGGTTAAATCATGGCATTTTTCACGGGAAAAAAAAAATAAAAATACCGAGTTGTATAGAGCTGGAGATATAAATATAATAGTAATAATCAGCTGGTCAGGATTTCAGAGGCATAAATCGGGTGTGATAAAAGAAAGGAGAGAAATGAACATGATTTGTTGACATGTTTCACTTTAATCTGCACATATTCCACAAGCCCTGGAGAGTTTGAAATCTTTTTTTTTTTTTTTTTTCCAAATGTCAGATATCCCAAAGAAATGTGCCATCTGAGAATCGACTCATTACAAGGCAAAGATTAGAGTTTTTTTTTTTTTTTTTTTTTTTAATCCATCTCACAGTAGCAACAGATCAGATCTACGTTTATGGCACAGGATACACTGCTTTGTTTTTCTTTTTTTTTTTTTTATTAAAGTTAACAATACAACTGACTAGTGGTCTGTTTCTTCTTCAACTAATACCACCATGACCCAGAAAATTGTGTACACAGTTACTTCAGTGTTTGTATTTTTTTTTGCCTATTTTTAATGAAATATTTGTACCGTGCTATGACAACTTGATACATTGCAGGCGAAAAAAGCACAAATGACTTTTGAAAACATGACAAGATTGACAGACAAAAAAAAAAAAAAAAAAAAGAGGGTGTTAAAGATTAAAAAAAAAAAAAAGACTGCCATTTCATCTATTCAAGACATTCATTGTGAGAAAGGAGAGAGAGAAAAACAATCGGGTAGTTACCATTAGGTCTTTGTAATTCCTTCCATCTGCCTCACATCATTACTAGTGAATAGTCGAGGAGATTTAGTGTTTTATAAACCTGTGCACGTGAAATGTTCAAATTTAGTGTTGAACAAAACAGATGAAGCTAGCAGTCAATCCTTCATTAAATTGTTAATCCTTCAAAATGCAGACAAAAAGAAATTGGTCCTAATGGAGAAAAGTAATATATAATATATAGCTCTAACAATAATATATGAATGGACACCAAACCAGAGAGTTACAGAGTTTATCAGAAGGGCAGTGCTTTAAAAAGGAAAGAAGAAATAATCAAATCTCTAGCGGATAAATAAGTTGCTAATGTTAGCGGTGGAATGTCCTTAAGAGTCCAGAAGCGAATTTCTACATTTTTTTTTTTTTTTTTTAACCTTGTGTAAATCTGTCATCATATTCAAAAGAGAGGGGAAGGGGGAAAGGGGGCGGAGAAATATCCAACATTACATCATCGAGGACTTACACACCACATCCAAATACAACAGCAAAAGCATTGGATGTTACTTCTTTTTTTTTAATAAAATGAATTACAAGTATAAGGGCAAGAACTATGTAGTGTGGTTCCATTTATTAATGTTGCTATTATTTTTTTTTTTGGGGGGGGGGGGGTACACTGGTACTGTAGTGTAGTGTAGAGTACTGTAGTGTAGAGTACTGTAGAGTGTGTGTGTGTATATGGTAGTTAGGTATTTGATGATATTAAGCTAAAAGAGATATGCATGCACTTTTTGTTTCGTTTCATTTTAAACCCTCCTGGCCATGCTGGAAAAAAAAAAAAAAAAAAAAATCTATATATAATATAATCGCTAGTGAAGACCGACAGCTCAGCAAGGCTCAAAAGCACTCGAGAGGCATCGATGGCCCGCTAGATAAGTGCCTCAGGAAAACTGGACAGTGACTATCCGTTTATGCGAATCTGAAACGCCCAATTGTTCTTCTTCAATGCTTTTTATATGTACAGTACTGTAGAGTTTAGTTGTTTGTTTTTTTACTCCTTCATAAAATGAACATGCTTGTTTTGTGGCACTAAAAGGATGAGAGGGGGAACGGGGAAACGGGAAAGGTTATGCTAATAAGGAGGAAGAAACGGAAGAAAGGTTGTATGTTTAAAAAAGAAAAGAAATGGATAGACGAATGATACATCCACTAAGTATCTGTAGTGCTGGGGAGAAAAGGAGGGGGGGGGTGGATAAAGGGATGCTTCAGTCAACTGCTGTGTGGATGGATGGATGGAAGAAGAAAACGAAGGGGCTGCTTCAATATCCAGCTCTCCTCAGGTATTCACACATGGTATATGCTTTCTTGTTGAGGTGTCCTCCGTGGGTACCATC
Organism: Clarias laeviceps; assembly: GCA_030014305.1. Lineage (NCBI taxonomy): Eukaryota > Metazoa > Chordata > Actinopteri > Siluriformes > Clariidae > Clarias > Clarias laeviceps. The sequence continues at coordinate 34,578,162 of JAQMYJ010000001.1, forward strand.
AACTCCCATGACGAGAACCAATACTAGGGGTGGGGTGAGTGGGGGGGAGGGGGGAGAGAGATACATAAATGTGGGGGGAAGGGGGGGAGAAAGAAAAAAAAAAATTATAATAAGATGACAAATGAAAAAGGAAAAGAAAAGTCTTTCCCCCCGTAATACGGGGAACGTTATAAGATCTTACCACCACTCTTCTCATTAAAGACATTTTTTAAACTGTGTGAAGGAGAAAGCTTAAACAGCAAACCCTCTCTCTCTTTTTTTTTTTTTTTTCTTTTCTCTGTCCCTCAAAATTCAAACTAAGCGAGCGTTAATTACGTTAGAACCCAGAATCCCTCAAGTATTTTGCCATCGAGTATGCCTTCTTATTCAATCCGCCTCCATGGACCCCTTCTTTGCCCATTACAAGAACCAAGACTGAAAGAGAAACAGATAGAAAAAGAGGGGGGAAAAAAGAGAGTTGAGAAGTGCTGCTGGATAGGACAAAAAAAATAATAATAAAAAACACAAAACAAAAAGAAACAAATTGCAGCTGCAGTCCAAAGTGCTCGCATGCATATGATTACAAACAAGCAAACCCAGAAATGGAAAAGTGAAATCAACCTCTGTGAGCATTTAAATAGTTGAAACCTGATCCCACACACAACTATAGAAGTTTATTTTAAGAACCAGGACAGAGGACGAAGGAACTGGTAATTATTAACGCTCGTCGGTTACCCGGTTTAACATTGGGCACGTTTCAAAGGAGGAGTGAGACACCAGTCAGGCAGTTCAGAGAGAGTTTCTGCTGAACTGGCATTACGTGAAGAGCGGTTAATCCCATTTATAGTTCCTTTTATGGATCAATCCGAGTTGCAAATCTGATTCTAGGTTGTCCCAAGTCTAGTCAGCCACAGTGTGGCTTCCTCAATCAAACTGATGAGGACTATTCTGGAAAAGGGGATATCGCTTTGACTGACTGTGCATGGAGTATTTATAGGAACCTTACAAGCAGTGACCTAAGCAATCCCCAAATGACACTAGAACGATATGGTTCAAATAAATTGTTATTACTATGATATCCGGAAACGTTTCACGACAGACGATGTTTAATCTTTATTAAGTATTAAAATGACATCACGTTAAACCTAAAAGCCGAGGATGTAATCTTTACCGAAGTGTAATAAAATGGGTCAGTGTTACAAGCACTAAAAAACTATGAAGGGAAAAAGAAAGAAAGCCCTGCTCAACATTCTGTGCACCGTCCAAGGCAGCAGTGCGTGAGTGTGTGTGTAACATGACCTTGGCTTTGACAAAAGGTGCCTACGCAAACCAAGTTATTTTTTTATCTGAACGAAGGGTGAAAGCTTTTAGTAATATACAGTAAACTGCGCAATGAGACGAGTCCGAACAACGTTTAGCAAGCGCAGATTGGTGTGAACGGAGAGGGGGTGGGAACCCATTTTGATTGTTTTCACTCTCTAAATAATGAAAGGTGCCAATTTTTAACTGGTTTGAGAAAAGAAAGTGGCCCGTTCATGCTGGCGGACAGTTACTTAGGTAGTTAAGAGAAGGTGCAGGGAGGGGAAGCTTAGAAAGGGAAAATGTTTTTGTTTTAAAAACAATTGAACCTTTTTAGTAAACACTAGGACCACAAAGGCAGACTGTACAAAAGGTATGCACACTAACGATAGACAGAAAATGTGGATAATCAAATTTAGATCGTATTATCCGGACAATAAGTCATTCATGTCTCATTAATATATACAGGTTTCTATACAGCAGCACTTTGTGCCAACGCTGAAGTTTTAACCAAAATCTAAAATCATCTTGTTTGGTTGATAATCAGCTTTTGACCGTTTCCACTACTGCAGTGCCCAATTCTGTAAACACAGTGACGGAATTAACAAAATTCTAATTAAAGTGTTTGTTTTCTCCATAAAAGAGAGAGAAAGGGGTTATATAATTTTTTTTAATTGAACAGCCATTCACTGGAAACAAAACAAGCACCTTAAAGTCCGGATAAAAACGAGATTTCCTGATTCCACTTAATATATTTCAAACCCAACCTAATGGTCATGCCTGAGCACAGAAGTTGACTACCTTCTCCCATATGCATTTATAAAAGACAGACACAAATAATTTACTGCATTGCAGGCAAAAATAAATAATGAATGTATGCATTCTCTAGCTCCAACATTCAAATTAAGGCAAAACAAAATCAATCATTTAAAAAAATAAATAAATAAATTTAAAAAAAGGACGAACACCCTCAGAGACGGCCTGTCAGTCACTGGACAAGGAACAAACCAGAAGCAGAGCTTGTACAAACCGTAAACTGTACAAACCCTCTCTGAGGTTGGTCGCTTTCGTTGCCCAAGTTACATTTTCTTTTCCATATGTAAATGTGGGGGGAGGGGGGTTATTTGCAAATACCCAAAACAGTTTTTTACCTTTGGAAGCTCTGCCTACAGAAACATTGTATGTCGGCTCTCCGCCTTGACTCTTCGTCCTGATGTCCATGGTCCAGTCTCCATCAAGTGTCAGGCTGTCTCTGATCACAGAGCACTTCTTTTTCCCTAGGGTCAGCCCGATGGTGAAGAAGGCCTCGCGGTCCTTGCCGACTAGGACATCGATTTCATCGGCCTGTGACGGGGAAATGATACGCAGGAAGACAACCAGTTAAAAGATATTGATTCCACACCACCACTATTACTACCATCACCACCATTTACAAAGGGTGGGGCAGGGACGGGTGTAGTGTCAGAAATGGTCAAGGGGAACTGCTTCACTTTCCCTCCTTATTAAACAATATTGTGCTAGCAAAATAAAATAAATCACTTGTCACTTAAATGCAACGAGTAACCTAAAAAAACATGGATTTGGATTGGAATTTTACTTAAAACCAAAAGGATTAAAATGGGGTGTGTGTGTGGGGGGGGGGATACAAGGGTGATATAAATCATTAATTAAAAAAAAAATTTAATTATAAGACTGCACTTTTATTAAGATTTAGATTAGTTAAAAGAAAATTAATATTAAAGACATAACCTAGAATTTTTTGTTTGTTTGTTTTTAAAATCTCTATTACAAATTTAAAAAGCATTTAAAGATTTGAATTTAAAATCAAATCCCAAAATCTTGATATGTCAAAATAAAACCTAGCTGTCACCACTAACTTCAGGGCCAATATGAAAATATTTATATATTACATATATATCAAATATACATATATTGTTTCAGGTAAAAGTTAACGCATTTTGATGGGGAATGACTGGACTGCTTGGACAAATGAGAAACAGGACGCCATCTTTGAAGACCCAGGCATGTTCCTGTAAGGAGAAAAGAAAAGGGAAGCGCGGGACGAATCCCAAATCCCGTTCGAAAATCCTGCAATCCAAGGGCACTAGGTAGCGTTTGGAATTACGCTATACAGTGCCCTAGGCAGTGCACAGACAAAAGGGGGCAATTCGGGACCAAGCCAAACGGATGAAACACTATGCCCAAGCTCCAGTAGCTAACTTCCTTCCAGCATGGCCTCCGCCTAAAACCTCCGGCGTGATTAAAACACAAATGGGAATTAAAACATACAATAATATAAAAACCTACAAGAAGTATGAACTGAAAGCATTTTTAAAAACACAAATACTGATTTGTCATTCATATAGCACGTTAAGGCGTTGAATAACGCGCCTGTTAAATACGCGCTAATAAAGAACATGAACTTTTGTTAGAATTAATTTTTATAGCGTTAGCGCGAGAAAGCTAGCTCGAAATGCTAGGATGCGCTATGCTAGTTGTATCATTTCTCAAACTCCAAAAAAAAAAAAAAAAAAAACACGCAAACGTAAACCGGGTATTATAACTAACGGAACAACTTGCTCAATTCAGGAATGTTCTAGAAAAAAAAATATTTTTTTAATCCAAAAACCAAAGAAAAGCTAGTTAGCGTCTTACTTAAAAAAAGAAGGAAAAGAAAAAGCAGAGGGAGAATGATGAGAGTGAGGGAGAGCTCGTGCCGTTATCTGAGGCCTTGTGCTGTATTCGCTTAATCACTAAAACGGAAAACAAAACCCACAAGATTTACAACAGACATTTTCATGCACTGAGTTTTGATTTAACACGAAACAGATCTAAAAACACTAGTAAAACGTTAAAAGTATTTAAAAATCTTTAAACCGTTAACTGCTTAACGGAATCTGTATCGTGCTAGCCGCTCGCTAGCTAACCGTAACGTGGCCCCGCACACACACACACACGCAGACAGACACAAAAGAGCAAAGATTAAGACATTATACAGAACTATACAGAATTACGAAATAATCCACCACTCAGACACGGGGTCCTGGTTTGTGACGAAAATGAAATCTCACCGTTATTCCGCTGAAACAGCCTCCTTCTGATGCTGCCCAAACGTATTTGGCGGCGTCCGTGTAACCGACAATGGCGGCTTCCTGGCAGCAGCCGTCGGCCTGCAGGTTATCCACGTAGCTTTGCCAAGACATGTTTGCTGCAATTTGTAAACAACAAAAAAATTATATATTTTTATATATTACAACGCTTTACAGAGACTCTTTTGATGGATTTTAAGATTTAAAGAAGGTTTCAAGAACCCCGGAGTCGATCCTCGCCTCGCCAAAAAAGCGCTTTAGCTGCGTGCTGCCGAGAGATCTGCCTTTTGGAGGGGGGCAGGGAAGGAAGAAAAAGCCGATGTGAATCGAGACAGCGCCTTGGGTGTAGTCCGTGCTCCAGATCCCTCCGCGCAAGACCGCTGCGCTCCGTCTCACGCCGTTTTTATACATAGCCGGCGGTGGCGCGCTCACAGCTGCCGACAAACTAGTCCCTGTTTTCTCCTTCCAATTTCGGGCACACGGCGATCAAAAGACACTAGCGTTTCCTCATAGATTGTTTCTAAAACATTTTCTACTTTTAAAAAACACGACGTGAACCTCATTTGTGATTTTTCACATTTTAAGGCCACACCCTCTCAAACAGGAGGTCAAAACTTTTTCTTAGTCAGGCACCCTTTGTTACTGAGTTTAAAAAAATATATGGACTTATTTATGGATGTATTTAAATCGGTAGTTTATTTTAAAAGTAAAAAAAAAAGGCAATAACACAGAAGTGAGGCAAAGTTTATCCCGCAAGTCTGGATCAATAGAGGCAGATAGGTGAAGAAAGCTTCTTGATGAAAAAATTGCCAAATATAGTGAGACTGCAAGAAGCTCAACTGGAGAAAAAAAGCGACATCTTTTTCTTTTTTTTCCCCTCAGTAAAGCTTCTTGCAGCCTAAAAGGAAAACTAAAACAAGTTACTATCACCTCTGTTTTTCTCTCTGTCTTTTTTATGTAATACCTGAGTGTATCACATTGTTCAATTGCTTTACAAAAGCAATAAGAAAAGTAAAAACTCAATAAACTATTCGCATCTAAACGTTAAACCTATCATTGTATTTAATTCTATATGCATTAGTAGCATGCAGTTGGAAGTTGGAATCCAGTAGGTTACATTATTTAATTACCAACTGTAGATCTCACTCTCTGTCCCTTTTATTGTAAGTTAGTATAGAGTCCACTTTCCTTTTTGGCGGCTCAGGCAAAAAAACAACAAAAAAAATGTTCGTGGGAATTTCGGTCCTGAATTTTTAAGCAACTGCAGTCACAAGCCTTCAGAGAACAGCTGAACAGTAAACAGTGCAAACATTTTAAAGAAGGACCTAAAGTCCATGATTGACGATCCTGTCCGAGGTGGTTCAGAGCACACTGCAATCGTTCCCGTGAACATTCAGTGAGTGGAACGCCTGATCCATGAAAATCAACAAATAACTGGTCAACAACTTCAAGAACAGGCACATCCGTCTGTCTTGCTCCAACCTATTTCTCCAAAGAGTTCCAGGGAGGCCAGCATTTTCGACCTGAAGCAGGCGGTCCAATCATGGCTCAGACGTAATGAGAAAACTTTCTACCTTGATGGTATTCAAGCACTAGTGAAACGATGGGACAGTTTTGTGCATTAGTGTAACAGGATTTTATATACAGAAATAAAAAGAGGTTTTACTCTCAGTAACTGAGTTCTGTCATTCTATGCAATCAAAAGTCCTGCTTTGATTTGAACACCCATCATATTTTTAGATGGTATCAAGATATGTAAACAATCATTATATACACAAATGTGCACAAAAATACATATTTATTTTAAGCATATTATTCATCCATCCACCCATTAACCTGTGTAGGGTTACAGGAGTCTGGCCTGGAGCTTATCCGAGGTAAGTCAGGGCACAAGGCCCAGGACACTCTGGATGGGGTTCCAACCCAATACAAGGCACAGGTACACACTCCCTCAGCCAAACGTACACTACAAGCAATTTGCAAACAGCGATCAGCCTATAACACATGTCTTTATACAGTGGAAAATCCAGAGTACACAGAGGAAACCCACAAAGAACAGGGTTGAATATACAAACTCTGTGCACACAGACCAGAGGTGAGATTCGAACCCTGGAGGTGTGAGGCCACAGTGCTAACTTTGGTTAAGGTTTAAGTGCTAATCTAAACCAATTATTTTGACCTTACATAATGAATGGACTTATGTGTAATGGGTTATGGGTAAATTTTTAAACAGTGGGATATTTGTGATAAACATAACGCAGAAAACCAACCTTTTCCCAGGATCCAATTCATCTTACTATCTATGATAGTGTGTAGTACATATAATTCTAAATTATAACATCATGTTTAAGATAATGTGTTTAATTGGTAACAATGTATTATATAATTCAACATTAGCACATAAAAAAATGTATTCAACCTGTATGAATAATATTTTTTTTTATTCTAGGTGTAGTTAATCAAATGCTAATAGAGATATGGAAGTTGTTATTTCTACACAACCAATTATGGCACATTAATACTATTTTTACTAGTTGTCACTTATTACGACTTTTTACTTAGGCAGATTTTCCACAGTTAAACCTTTTGCTATTTGACATGATATAGTAAAGTATAAAGTTTACACAGACAATCATAAACTTGATTTTCCTTCATTAGGCCTCTTGCATTGATTCGTAGTCAGAGTCATATTGGTTCATGACGTCATACCAGCGTCCCAGCCCAGCAATCGCCTTAAACACGGGTGTATTCCTAGGAGGCAAAGTTCACTATATGTACGTGTGATAAGTGTGCTAAAATGAGAGCAGATACTTCTGGGCTTTTAGGGTTTTAGTTTTTTTTTGTCAGCTAAACTATTTATGTAAATTTGCTAAGACGCACAATAAAAGAGTATAATGGCAATATATGAATGTATAAGAGTAATACCCTTAAAGCAACAATATACACTTTACAAATAAAGCAATTAGAACAATGCTTTATAAACCAAACATCTCTCTGTTGTATGCAGCATCTTGGTTTGGTTACGTTCGAAAACCACAGTGAATTAAGGACAAGGGTGGATCACTCAGCAACAGGACAAACACAGCTGCCGGCTTCTGGTGCCTATTGACATTCAGTCACACACCCACAAGCAAAAGTCTCTGCAGTGTGTGGCGGTGTGTAAGACTTTCACAGATCCCTAAGAGCCCAATATGCATAAAAAGGATCTCGCGAAGTTGCAATCCGAGCCTCGTGCTGTTCAGGAGGGAGAAACAGCTCAGTGTTTCCTCATGGATTTTTCTGGAATCCACAAAGTGGCACTGTGTGTGTGTGTGTGTGTGTGTGTGAGGAGCTGTTGAAGCAAGCCATTGTGACACTTCCTGCTTTTTCTCAGCTCAGCTCTGGTTTACAGCACAGCACTGGAATTTTTTCTCTCCTGACATGAGAATGCACTGCATGGCAGGAAAGCATTTTGAGGCATCAAGTCATGTGGACTCGGGAGGAACTTCCTCCAGGGGAAAAGTGAACACGATCTGGAACTTTTTACCTAGATAATCACATAATCCTCAACTCGGCGTTAAGCATTTATTATCTATAACAAGAGCTGGCACAAAGTATCACTGTATCTTTTGGATATAATGTGTGGTCATAATTTGTGGGGGAGAAGGGGACCTTAATAATAAAATACGCAGTAGTTCTTAAAAGTATTATTTTGCTTAAAGGTGAAAATTCGATCGTAAGTTTTATAAGAATTTTTTATACCATTTTGGAATTTATGTAACGTCTTTTATGTTGAATTAGCTTGAGGGAGAAAAAGAGAGGTTGGGAGTTGCTATAACATAAGTGATAAGTACAAACTTGTTTTTATAGATGTTTCAAATTTTCAATTTCAATTAAAAATCTTTATTTGTCACATAAACAACCAGCATAATACGCAGTGAACTGCTTTACACGACTTAAAAAGAAAAAAGGAAGCAAGGGGGCATAAATGCTATAGTATCTTTTGTTACAATACAATACAATAAAGTATCAAGAAATATGTAAAGTATGTAGAAATGTAAGACTGTAAACAAGTAAGAACTGTATAAATAAACTCTATTAACATAAACAACATACATAAAATATTCAACAACATAAAATGTAACACTTGTTTGTGCAAAATTTGAATCCACAACTTCTCCTCTACTTAATCCTCTGTTACAAAGCCCTAATGTTGGAGAGAAAAATTCTAAGCAATCAGACTGGATAAATTAACCATGGTCTTTGGTACTACTTGTGTTCGTCCTAGAACTAAAGTGATTGTTATGTAAATAGATGTAAATATAATAATTTGAATGTCGGGTCCTAGAACTTGCAAAACACAAATATGTGCCTCAAACTGCTTTCTCCTGTGGATCCAGCTAAATGAATAGAAACATGGCTTGGAGTACAATACATTTTTTGTGCGTTTAAAAGGTATATTATTTGTAATTTAATGCATCAGATACGAGATATCTGGAAGTTTTCTAAAAGAAATGTGAAAGTGAAATTCTGTGTCAACATTATGGTAAAAGTTGTAGTACAGTTTCTAGTGGTACCAAAAGTATGTAAGTAAAAGTATATGAAAGATTTAACTTTTACTTTGGTTTCACCAACGAGCCAAAGAACATGCCAAAACTTTTACTAAGGCTAACTATCACTTCTCACACTCTAGTTAACATGATTTTTTTGAACCCATACAGACAAGCTGAAGGCAAATTGCTAGCTGTGATGATACAAACTGGAGTGATAAAACATCCCACCAAGTGTACGTAGAAGCAGATTACTATAACAGTCTTATTCTCACTGTTCCGTCTGTTAGCATTTAGATTTGTTAAAAATTTAGATTGGAGGCTAAGAATTTACCTTTTGACTTTCCAAATATATTTTTGTAGAGACATGTCTGAGTATTTGAAATCGCAGCCGGAAAGTTTATTTTAAAATATAGCAAATAAAAGCCAGAAGTTTCAAATTAAAGAAAAACTTGGAACATAATCTGAACTATCCATAGTAACATGAGGGGAAGTCTGGACATGAAGTCAAATTATTTCTGGGAAACCTTACAGCTTACTCTTTACCACAAAACACTGACATTAGTATCACTTTCACTAGTGTCAAAGACGAGTAGCTAATTCATATCATGTAGATGTTTTTTTTTCACTGTACTACCTTTCGGTTTCAATGAATTATTTTGTAAAAAGGGTTGTGAAATTGCTGATTGATAAAAAAAAAAAAAAAAAGATGAGAAAAAAAATCGTCGTCTTTTTTGCTAACCTTTACCTGTATTTCCGGCAGAGATAATGCTCGTAATGATGCGATAAACGGTTTCTTGCTGTTTATTCAGTTTTAAATGTATTAGAAAGCAAGCTGGTATTTGAAGCAAGATGCCACACAAACTTGAAGATAAACTCGACAGGTTATCTTAAGAGTCAGATTAGCGTTCTTCACTAAGCAAGTCATTTTGACTTATGGGGAGGCGGGTTGGAATTGATTTGCTTCTTAAGCATTATTTGTGCAGAGATTTGAACCTGTTGCTTAGAATTAAGTCCTGTACTGTAGTTGCTTGCTTTCACTCTACTTTATTTATTTATTTATTGCTACATCTGGCAATGAAAAACTGTAAGTGTGAAATTGTGCGCATTGTATTTGTCACTTAGGGCTGGCTGGGTGAGATAATGATATCATGATGAAAAATCCAATACTGGACATTTTTTTTGTTTTTAATTGTGTTTGAATGGAGATTACTACTTTCGCAAGGCCTCGTCAGGCAGTTTAACCCTCAGCTGTCCTGCCTTATGCTTGAGCTGTATCTTTTCTCATTTGCCTTGGAGATGAGTGTGTGTCGACGTAACAGATTTAAATTGAATGTAAATTGAATTTTTCATGGTTGCATCACAGTGAGCTCTAATGTACCACTTTTACTCTTATATTAATAACAAGCTCCTCATTTTCTCTTATTTCTTTCTTTTTGAAATCTAGAACCTCAAATTGTAAAATTTAACAATTTTAAATTCACAACAATTTTTTTTTCACTTTCACATTCACTGAATTCTGTGACCATTTTTAATTTCTGACTTTAATATAATAACAAAAATTTATATATAAAAATGTATTTATATGTCATTATTCATATACTGTAGGTCACATTGAAAATGTAAGAGAAATACAGAATTTAACCGAAGCAAACATATTCGAAGCAAGGTTAACATACAAATCAAAACACAATTTTTTTTTGCAAATAAAACCAAAGCTGACTGTCTGTAGTGCTATAGTACTCTTGTTCTCTAGTACTATTACAAAATGTGTATTAGTTTAATTCCATATGTATATTTCACTTATTTCACTCATTCTATACCACTTATCCTGTATACAGGTTTCGCAGGGGGCCTAGAGCCTATCCCATTAGACTCAGAGCACAAGGCAGGATACACCCCGGACAGGGTGCCAGTCCATACACACACACACACACATACACACACACACTTACATACTAAAGCAATTTGGAAACACCAATTAGTCTTTGGACTGTGGGATTAAACCAGAATATCCAGTGGAAACCCACCAAGCACAGGAGAACCTAAACCCTGGAGGTGCGAGGCAACAGTGCTAACAACAACGCACATTGTGCCGCTCATGTTTCGTAAGATAAGTAATAAAAATTTTAATGTTATTACTCTTAGACTTTTGGTCAGGGGTAACTTAGACTACTGATAGGAAGGTCCCAGGTTCAAACTCCAGCAGCGCCGAGCTTGAGAAAGACCCTCAACTGCTCAGACGTATAATGTCTGCTCAGATAAAATGTAAGTTGCTCTGGTTCAGAGCATCTGCCAGATGCTATAAATGTAAATAGAGGTATAGAATTTATGAGTCTTTGGGTGGTTATAGGTTCTAAATTGTGATAAAGTATTTTTTTTCTGAATTAAATTGAAACAATGAATATTACTGCATTTTACTGTGGAAAACTTATTACATATTAACATTAATGTTTTATTTATGTTTAAACACTTTATGTTCAACTTTAGATAAAGTGTTCTTACGGGTTCTTAGCTTTCTAAGAGTTCTAGATATCTCATTCACTGTACAGGACACCAGCTACCTTAAGCTGCTTACAAAAAAATCTGTACATTTTGTAGAGGTTCTTGTTGCTGCTGTTGTGTAAGTGCTGCATAGGCTCACATGCTTTCTCTATTAACTCTCTCATGAGCGCCCCCCAGCGGAATGAAAAACCACGGCATCTTGATGCAGTGGGGAAATCCCCGGTTTTTAACGGTTTCTTGAATTTCTTTCATCTTTAAAATGTTAGCGATAATCTGGAGAAGGACCTCCAGTGTGGACCCTCAGAATATTAAAGAATGTTTTGTAGACTGGCTTCAGCCTGACCAGGATAAAGCACATAAAAATGAAGAGGAATTAATGAATTAATTAATTAATAACCTTGTAAATGAAAGAAATGAATTAATTACACAATGGTTTTGAAATTTAAAAGTTTAAATTTCCTTAATAATGTGTATAATGTCTCATACGTTATTCTGTTACAGGTAGATTCAGGTGTTGTTTGTAAGTTTGCTTGTAAGTTACAGACGTTTAAATGTGACAAATTCAATTAAAAATATTACGTTTATTAGGCTTAGTTGTTTACTCACTCACTCACTCATTCACTGTCTATATTCACCGCTTTGTCCTGTATGCAGGGTCACGGGGGGCCTAGGGTCTATCCAAGGAGACTTGGGGTTCAAGGCAGGGGACAACCTGGATGGGGTGCCAATCCATCGAAGGACACACACACACTCACACACTTTTAGGAATACCAATTAAACTAAACTGGTTGCCTTTGGACTGTGGGAGGAGACTGTAGTACCTGGAGAAACCCACGAAGCATGCAAACCCCAGGCACACAGACCCCAGGCGGGAATCGAATCCTCGACCTTGGCGGTGCAAAGCGACAGTGCTGACCACTAAGTCCTTGTGCCGCCTTAGTGGTTTACTATAGGTTAAAAAAACTGTAACAGCTATAGAGGCGGCACAGTGGTTTAGTGGTTAGCACTGTCACCTTGCCACCACTTGTCACCACCTCGGGTCTGTGTGCATGGAGTTAGCATGTTTTCCCCGTATGCTTGGTGGGTTTCTCTGTGTACTATGGTTTCCATGTCCAGAGACATGCACATTAAGCTAATTGATGTAACCAGATTGCCCAAAGTGTGTGCCCCTGTGGTGGATTGCCACCCCATCCAGGGTGTACCGTGCCTCGTGCCCCAAGTCTCCTGGAATAGGCTCCAGGCCCCGTGACCGACCCTGTACAGTATATAGATCAAATGAAGCAGTATAGCTATAGCCATAAACACCTGAATTTGTCTAAATCAATCTAATGTTTAATTTAATGTTTCTGAACAGATCACACATACATACATAACATATATATTCCATTTCAATTCCTTTGAGCTTGTCCAGTGCACCTTTTAAGAGACTGTAGTGCAATTACAGTGTAAAAACTACATATCCCGTGAACACCCACTAGCATTAGCTGATATGTGATGACTTGTAACTTGTTCCTTTATTGATATTATTATACACTTTTAGGATTATATATAAAATATATATAAAATATAAGTAAAAAATATGTTTGTGTGGGGTTGATTAGACAACTAGTTGTCAATCGTTGTTTATAAACCGCGAACTAGCTAATTAGCTAGCCATTTTGCTGGATGGATAACACGGAAGTCCGCAGAGCTACGGAATACCCGGATGAAACGGAGACATTTGATTGGTCTAGACGATGCCAACGGAAATACACACACACACACACACACACACACTGTATGCAGTATATATATATATATATATATATATATATATATGGAAATGTAATAAATTTAGACATTAAATAAATGTAATTAATTTAGACATTAAATAAATGTAATTAATTTAGACATGAAACAAACAATTTTTTTCCCCTGTAACACAATATATAAAGACATATCGTGTATATTATAACAGCCTTAATCCTTTCTTATAATTGCTAGACTGAAAACAAAAACACAAAACTGTATATTCTTAAGGTTTTGAATAAAATTTTGCCTAAAAAACACCACGCTGATAGTAATAAACGTTTACTTTCCAAATATCGATTGGTGGCGTCAGTAGTGACGTCGTAATTACGCTATTTGCGTATTCACGGCGTCTCACGTAACGCGCGTGGCGTGCCTGTTGCTCTCATTCGCGCTCTCCCTCTCACTACCCAGCATGCACTGCGAGTTTTAGCCATCTTGTTGAGAGGTGGAATTTTTTTTTCTTCAGAAATTTTGCTTCCCGAACTCTGTCTGTGAGCCCCGAATCACTTTTACTCACAGCGTTTTATCGTCTCGTTGGCGTCTTTACACGCGAAATAGCGCGAATTTCGTCTTGGGAGATGTGTTTGTCGTAGTCGTGGTGTAAAAACAACCCGTTTGCTGAAGTATTTAGTGTGTTTTTTTTTCTGTATAATAAAATAAGATGCTAAATGTGAGGCCGGGGGGAAGCGGGCCCCCAGCTCGCGCCTCGGACTAAAGTGACAGCTGAAGCCCGGGAGAGGCGAGGGCAAACCCGGCCCAGTGTGCACCGCGGACCCGGGACCCAGGCCGGTAAACAAAGGAAAAAACTGACTGATATTGAAATCGATTTTGGATTTTAAGCGATTTTAATGGCCGTCTCTTGGTTTGATCGATCGTTAGGAATGCAACAGGATAGAAGAAGAAGAGGAAGAGCGATGACGTATGATCGTTTAGGCTAACAGCTTAAAATACTGATTTGGATCCAACGCCACTTTTTCCTCCCCGTGTTCGCGTCTCTTCTTTAGGTTTATACAAGAAGTGCGCGTTTACGTTTAGTTATTTTTTTTCCTTCTCCAGGCTCCGCGCGTTGTTTAAGCAGGGCGTCCATTTGTCTACAACACAAGTGTCTGAACACGTTTAAGATGTCAGCCAAGAAGAAGAGCTGTTTCCAGATCACCAGCGTGACCCAGGCTCAGGTGGCCACGGTTGGCTGCGCGGACGACGCCGAGAGCCTGGACGATCCGGACGAATCCCGGGCCGAGGACGCGGCGTCGGAGATCTACGAACCGGAAGTGTGCGATCGGAGGAGCTCGGCGTCGCACGGTGCGTCCAACAGCGTCGGAGACGGTCACCCGGGACTGTCTCACCAGGCTGGAGGTCCTGGTGCAGCGGGTGGTCCTGGTCAAGCCGCCACCACCACCACCACCACCACCAGCTGTAGCTCTCGCTTCCGAGTGATTAAGCTCGACCATGGCACAGGAGAGCCTTTCCGCAGGGGCAGGTGGACATGCACAGAGTATTACGAGAAGGAACCTGATGCAGCGACGAGTAGGACTGCAGACGGGACCAGGCACCCTAACGAACATGCCCCTGACCGGGATAGTGGATTAGGCACCTCTGTCGTGGTTCAGTCCAGTCAGACTTCGGATGTGACAAGCAACACTGTGCTCGACCTCTCGGCACCGCACGCCCCTTTCGAATCCGACCCCAATAAACCGGCGGTTCCGTCCCAGGCTCTTCTTGCACCCCAGCCGTCTCACGTCCAGATATCTCCTGTTACCCCTCAAGCTTATCAAACTCAACCGCAGCAAAATCCCCAATTACCTTTAGGCCTCCACATGCCAAGCCAAACTAGCATGATGCCCGAGTACGCGCCGCAGCTCTTGCCTCACGCCGTTCCCATGCCAGGGGATCTCGGGATCTCCGTACCGGCCAGCCAACCGGGACCTTCTGTTCCGACCCTGTTGGACTGGGCGGGAGTGATGACCGTGGCGGGGATGCCGCCTCTCGCTCCTGGACCTTCGGTTCAGATTGGACAGTATTCTGGTGTCACCATGACGGCCGGCCAAAATTCGCCCGTTCCGAGCACAGTGGGCATGTCGGTGCCCGAACAGAGTCGGAGGAAATCGGACGCGGCCGCCTCTGCGCCCCTTCTCGCCCCGCTTAAGGAGGCTGCGAAACCTTTCATTACAGAGGAGTTGCCCCTTATGCCCAACCCTGGGGTGAACAGCCTGTTCGGGATCCCCATCCCCATCCCCATCGACGGGGATGAGGACAGGTGAGCATTAGTTTACAGGAAACCCCGCCTCCTTTATGTCTGTTTGTTAATGTTTATAAAACATGTATGTGTCTGTTATTTACCTTATTATTTTATTCAACTTCCCCTTTTGTGTTTACTGTAAACACTGCAAGAGTGCCTCGTTTTTATGTTCCGAACCTGTTCAACACTTGATCAGTTAAACACTTGCACTCTATCTGATTAGGGTCACATCTTTCATCTAGGGGAACTTCTCTTGCACGTCATCGTGTTCGTACGTCTGAAGAGCCTCATGTCTGATTTGCACTAAATCTACGTAGTGGTTTATTTATTTATTTATTTATTTATTTTTAAACAACTTATCGCTTCATCACTTTACACCCGACTAGGAGAGCGCCATGTATCTTGCTTTTCACGTAATCTAGGGAATTTCACTCGATAACACCTGACCTAGGAAGATTTGTCTCAATCTAGGGCGTTTCAGGTCACTCAGCATGTGCAACGTTGTGCCTTTTCAAAACCGAATCTAGGGAACTTTACATTCTGTCTAGGAAATATCAAGTAGCATAAATCTAGGAAATGTCCCGCACTGGAGAACATTACGTCATTTACGCCGTTTACGGGGCAACACGTGTCCTGTGCGAATCTAGGGAACGTGTGTCAATCACGGGAGCTTCCCGTCACTTCTCAATTCACGCCTGTCTTCACTTGATTTGTGGGATTTTTTGATTTACACTAAATCTCAGTGAACTGCCTCGACTACTGTATATACACTCTCTCTCCCTCTCTCTCTTTCTAGGGAATTTCGCTCTCTTGCATGAACTTCATCTGTAGTGTCTTTTGGTTTACCCTTTTTTTTTTTTTACACTAGAAAACCTAGTTTTTACGCCTGTGGAATCTTGATTTTTGT
Source organism: Clarias laeviceps (assembly GCA_030014305.1). NCBI lineage: Eukaryota > Metazoa > Chordata > Actinopteri > Siluriformes > Clariidae > Clarias > Clarias laeviceps. The sequence goes on from JAQMYJ010000001.1 coordinate 34,594,500, forward strand.
TGGGGGCGTGGCCTAAAGCATGATGAAGCCATTTAGACATTATTATTATTATTATTAATAATAAAGTTATTTGTAATAATTTTGTAAGTATTAATGAGTCTATGCAGAGAGGAAGTTCACTCATTAAGGCCCCTAAACAGCTGAGGAGTGCAAGCTAAGGCCAAATTGTTATAAAAATAGACTTTGAAACAAATCTTTTAACTCTCTCCTCCGCTACTCCTCCACCAAGTTTCAGCTTCGCGCACTTGTTTCGTGATGAGCCAGAAATAAAGAAGTGGCCGCTGTCCATCTAGCTCGCTAATCGGAAGTTCACGTTCCAGTTCCTTTATTTTAGTCATACCCGGACTCCTTCTCTGTCTCGTCGAACTTTGGAACAAAAAAGAAAAAAACGCACACAATCGTGCTGCATGCACTCTGACAATTTAATCTTGTGGCGTTTTTCTTAAAAAGAAAATCCCGATGTGTTCATAGGTGTTGATGGAGTCGATTATCTTCTCACTTATCGCCAATCGCATAGGGTAGCTTTGTAGCAACTTTCCAATGAAGAGTGTGTGTGTGTGTGTGTGAGTGAGTGTGTCGCACACCTCGAGGGCATGATGGTTAGATGAGATTAGGACAGAGAATGTTTGGCATGAGATCAAACCCAGAAATGCATAGTTGTGGTTGGTGTGTTTCAGGAACTCTGAAGTGCTGATGGTGGTGGTGGTGGGGTTGTTGTATAATAAATAATAATAATAATAATAATAATAGTATTGTTATTGTTATCATTAGCAGCTGCATACAGATGTTATTATGTTATGACCAGTTTCCAGGAATTACTGCTTTGCTACATCTTTCTATAAATTCATAGCAACATTAGGTGACTGGTTTTAGTGGGTAAGTTTCAGGGGTCGAGCTCGAGTAAGTAAAGTTCAGGGTCAGGTTGTACTGGTTAAGGTCAAGGTTTGAGCGGTTGGGTTTAGAGTTTAGTGGTTCGGCTTGAGTTGAAGCACCTGCCTGGGTGTCTGGGGTTAAGGGGTCTAGTGAATTGGGTTCAGGGGTTTCAGGGCTCATGGTGTCACCGTAGGTTTGTTAGAGTTTGTGCTTGAGCCGGGGGATTAGCGTGTTTTAGGGGACAGAATGTAATGAGCTTCCAACACCCCGTCTGACAGCGTAGAAACTTCTGCTCAATGGAAATTCATCTGGTTCATCACGCCGTGTTTCGAATCGAAGAAATTTGGTTCCGTTGGTGAAGAATGACGTCAGTGTTCGCTGCATTCTACAAAAAAATAAATAAATAAATGAAGATTTAAGGGAAATAAGTGTAGAGAGAAAAAAAACAGGCTGAGTGGGACATTTCACACACACACACACACACACACACACCTGTGTGTGTGTGTCTATACACACTGCCAGTCAAAAGTTTGTGCACCCTTTCTAACTCCATGGTCGTTCTTAATCAGATTAAATTTTTTTCTACACTGTTAACGAGCCCGGAAGCTTCCGAAATACACAATAATCTCCTTAGAAAGGTCGATATTGAGATGTGTCTGCTATTCGTGATCTGTAAATCCTTCATAACGCCTCTATTCTGAGGTGATTTCTGAGGCTGGTAACTCTAAAGGAACTTCTCCTCTGCAGCAGGGGTAGGTTTTTGGTCTTGAGAGCCAGTTTCATCACGATTTGCAATTAAACACACTTGACAATACTGTCCTTGTAAGAGCTGTTTCAATACAGCTGAGTTTTGAGAGGTAAAAAAAAAAAAATTGCCATGTGTGTTTATTTTATAGTTTTGGAAAAAAAAATCCAGTATCGGAAAACAAATCCAAAATCTTTTGACTGGTACTATACGTGTGTGTGTGTAATGTACAGTGT
>JAQMYJ010000001.1:34613685-34627848 GCA_030014305.1 Clarias laeviceps
ACTAATAAGTTTTAAAACAATGTTCAATTAAAGTTAACATTAAAAAGGACACCCCCCCCCCCCCCCAAAAAAAAAAAAAACCCATTTACTTATGGTCTGGTGTGGTTCTGTGGATTGTGTGTTCTGCAGGAAGCTGTTCAGGGTTGATTAAAAAAAAAATTCCCTTTTAAGATGTAACTGTGCAAGTCCTGATCTGTGTGTGTAGATAACTGGGCGCTGGTTTACGCTCAGCAGCTCGCTCTGGAAGAGAACTTGCCCCTGCACGTGTGTTTCTGCCTCGTCCCGCGGTATTTAGATTCGACTTACCGCCAGTACGCCTTCATGCTCCGGGGACTGCAGGCGGTGGCCAAGGTTAGTGGTGCCAAGGCCAACATTAGTGTGTGTGTGTGTGTGTGTGTGTGTGTGTTTTGATTGGTCATCAGCGGAAAGTTTACCTGATTCAGACGTCCCTGTTATTCTGTAGGAGTGTTCAGGCCTGGACATTCAGTTCCACCTCCTGCGCGGCGAGCCTGAGCTGACGCTGCCCGGTTTTGTGAAACACTGGGACGTCGGCGCCGTTGTGACCGATTTCAACCCCCTCAGACTTCCGCTGCAGTGGATCGAACGTGTGAAAAAGGAGCTTCCGGCCGACGTCCCCTTCGTTCAGGTTCGCTCTCTGTCTCTGCTCGGGCCGTGAAGCCGATTCTGTGTTTCACCTCATGAGGTGTTGATCGCTCTCCGTCCACTCTTCAGGTCGACGCCCATAACCTGGTGCCGTGCTGGGAGGCATCTGATAAACTGGAGTACGCAGCGAGAACCATCCGTGGGAAGATCACCAGGCTCCTCCCGGAGTTCCTCACCGAGTTCCCTCCAGTGCTTACACACCCTCACGTGTCCACCAAAACGGCAAAGGCAGGTCCACGACCCAAAACGACGCGACACATCGCATAATCAAAGTGTTAGCGAGGCTTTCAGAGGAGCAAAGTGTGACACACAATCCTCAGAATCCCAGGAACGTTACAAAACGTACACACGCAACTTAGCGAGCTAACAATTAAAGGGGGGGAAAAAAAATCCCAAAACAAATGTATCTACATTACATTAGCGTACACTCATGAAGCTAGCATAAGAATTAGACGGCTAATGCTCGAGAATAAAATTTCCTTCAGCTAACGTTATAAATTAGACGTAAATAAAGTTAGTTAGCTAACATTAGGAGAGTCTCAATGTAAAGTTAAACGTCTCTTCTTTTCTCAGATAAAGGAGGCTGTTTGTGTTGCTTGGTTATTTATTGTGGTTTGTTTAAAGCCCGTTTGCTCTTTCAGAAGGTGGATTGGGAGGAAGTGATGTCATCACTGGAGGTAGACCGCGGTGTCGGCGAGGTGTTGTGGGCGCAGCCAGGGGCAGCCGGAGGCATCGCCATGCTCGAGTCCTTTATAGACAAACGCTTGCGTCTTTTTGCCACGGAGAGGAACAACCCGAACGCCGATGCGCTCAGCCACCTCTCGCCGTGGATCCACTCAGGTGTGTGTGTGTCTTTTTAAGAGAGATGCTTCAAGTTAATGATTAACCTGCTCATAAACAATTTGTACACCATAAGCTGTATCGCATTTCTCCTCCACAGGTCAGATATCGGCTCAGCGCGTGCTGTTGGAGGTGAAGCGTTGGGGGAAACGCTTGAAAGAGTCCGTGGCCTCCTTCACTGAGGAGCTGGTGGTGCGCAAAGAGCTGTCCGATAACTTCTGCTTCTACAACGACAACTACGACAACCTCAGTGGTCAGTACACACTGTTGAAAGACTGTTTAGTCTCTCAGAAGGCGTGCCATAGTGAAGGAGGCGTGGCCTCTCTGCCTCGATGACCGAGGCGTGGCCTATTTGCCTCAAATTCTGGGTAGGGGGACGTGGCCCATGTACCTCATGCTCAGGGACATTTGTCGTGGCCTCTGTCTCATTTGTCAGCAGGAATTGAGGGGAACCTGGTGGAGCGATCATTTAATGTGCTGTCGTTTTCCCAGGTGCGTATGATTGGGCGAAGAAGACGCTGCAGGATCACGCTAAAGACCCTCGGCCTCACCTGTACACACGAGAACAACTGGAAAACGCACGTACATATGACCAGCTGTGGAACGCCGCACAGGTACCAAACACAAGGCAGTGCTGCACCAAAGCGCCGAGGCTAATGCCGCTAACAACAATAATAACAAGTCTGACATTTTAGCCACAGTTTAACCAAAGTCCTTATAAAATGTATGTGTGTGTGTGTGTGTGTGACACCAACCAGAGGCAGCTCTTGCAAGAGGGAAGGATGCACGGTTTCATGCGCATGTACTGGGCTAAGAAGATCCTGGAGTGGACGTCTTCACCCGAGGAGGCGGTGAACATCTCCATCTACCTGAACGACCGCTACGCGCTGGACGGCTGCGACCCGAACGGATACGTGGGTGAGAGACGCCGCGCTACTCCGGCTTCATATCGCTTTTTAATTTACACCACTGGGTGGCGGCGGCATTGCGTTTTTGGGTTTCATCCTTGTGAGGTTCTCGTTGTATCTGGTGAGGAGGTGATCGCTGGTAGGATTGTGTGACGAGTGATAATCATAACCAGCAGGAAGAGGGTGACGGTCACAGCAAGGTCAAAGGCTTGAAATAGTTTCTTCTCAATTGTGTCTTTCCTGCATGAAGTTTATTTTAAGAAGATCTGAGGACGAGATTAACCACCGCTGCTGAGTTCAGCTTCTTTCTTTCTATGCATTCTTTTTCTTCTGTTGTCTTTCTACCTTTTTTCTCTTAAAGATTAATTTTCCTATTTGTTTTTTCCTTTCTTTCTTAATTCTAATTTCGTTTTTAGCATTTTTTTAAATCTTCTGTTTCTTCTTTTTCTACTCTCTTTTCATTCTTATTCTAGTTTTTATGTAATTTTCTTGCTTTCTGTTATCTTTTGTTCTTTTTTTTTTTTCATTCTTGTTTTTCTTAGTTAGTTTCCTGTTCCATCTTTACTTCTACTTTTCTTTTGTCTGCAGGCTGCATGTGGTCCACCTGTGGGATTCACGATCAGGGCTGGGCCGAGCGCCCTGTTTTCGGTAAAGTGCGCTACATGAACTACGCAGGCTGCAAGCGCAAGTTTGACGTGGGCCAGTTCGAGAGGAGGTACCCTGAGAAGAAGGCCTGAGCTACAGTTATAGCTCCCACTCGAAGCTCTTCTCTACCACACCTGCATGATGCAGTCGGTCGTTCTGACACTTTTAAAGTTTTATGTCGCAGCATTCTGTTAAACCTGGCAGGATGTCTGTATTTGTAAAAACTCCTGCATTTGGTTAAATACCAGAAAAAGGATTAGAGTTCATTCCTGTAGAAAGAAAAATCATGGTATATTTGACTACTTTTGTCCTTTTTTTTTTATTTTATTTTATTTTTAAATAAAGAAGAAAAAAATAATTCATACTTCTTTGTGATGTAGCGTCTGTGTTTTTCTTCAAACTTTCATTAATTCACTGAATCGTTCATAGACTCGCTCATGAAGTCTCGTACACTGATTCACCAACCAAATGCCTGAATCATCATCTGACTCGATTCCTGATTGATTCACTCACAGATTCACTGACTCACTAGAAGCTTCGTTCCTTGACACTGTCCTGCCTTTCATTACTGTCACTTGTCCAATATTCCGTTAGATATTCCAGACGTGTCTAGTGTTATCTATGTGTCTAGTTTTTTATTTCTAATCCTGAGTCAATTTACAGTTTCACACGGAAGGACTTCTCACTTCGATGAGGGGGGAAAATAACGACCCGAAGCCCAGACATGTGATTATATTTATTAGGCTTAAATCACTCATTTTCTATTTTGAACCTGAAGACGGCTGTCACATGTATCTGAACTTTATGAGACATGAATATACAACATGTAAATCAGCCCGTTTGTCCGTAACTTACCAGGGTTCCGTACAGAGCGTCAGTCGTAGCCATGTATGGATGAGTTTCTTGTGGGTTTGAATACTTGAGGTGACGTTAAAAAGCTCTGTTTTCCTTCACAGTTTGGTGTTGTGATCAGCCGGGCAACGCCACGAGGAGTTTACTGGCACCTCGAGATCGAGTCATATGTTTGTATTACATAAATAAAGATTGTTCTGTCTGTACAGTCTCATAAATACTGACATTTATTTTATTTGTAATAAAACAACACAGGGTTAAGATCAAGACTGGTAGGCTAAGTCGAACAGCAAAGTAAGTAAATAGAACATTTGAGAAAAGTCTTAAACACAAAACCAATTTTCATACAGAAAGAGAAACAAAAAGGTTACAAAAATCCACAATTCTGAGGTAAAATGTTTATATTTCCCTTATTAAACTTTATGAATATTTTATATACAGTGGTACTTTGTGAATCTTCACCATAAGAACAAAAATTTTGCGAGAAATTAGCTTCAGCATGCGAAGTATTTTCAGCATACAAGCGACCGAGACGATCAAAACCAAGCCAAGCAAAGCGAGTTCGCATATTTTTTGTAGTTTTTTTGCTTTTTGTCTCAAGAATGTTGTTCGTATGCCGAGGTACCACTGTATATACAAGATTTAAAACAAGAAATCTGAAACAGGAATAAGATAGAAGAGTAAAACATCAGTTAATAAACAGATCGTTTGCTAATACGTTTGGCTAATATGCAAGATACCTAATGGTTTGACAGTAGAACACCATCAGTGTGCATCACTACGCTACAAATTCTGTACAAAAAGGCTTTTAATTGTCACTTATTTTTTTTTAAGATCATAACATAATAATCTGTTAAATGATTTTGTCATCTTGAAAAGAAAAAAAAGGCAAACTATTCTGTTTTTCCTACTTTCATCGTAGCTAGCTAGCTTAGCTGATATGACAGAATGAAAATCTTGTTAGCAGCAGTTGTTAGCTAGCTGTGTTTAGTCATTTGGGTCTTTCATACTAATATTTAAAGGGTCCATATTTTTCACCTAAAAATAAGTTATCTGAGTGAAGAACTTTTATCTGCAAGCGGTTTCATTCCAACTAAAAGTACAAGTTAATGGTGGTGCTAATAAACGTGGTGCTGATAACGATCGCTTTTTGTACACAATCAAAACAGGAACCTCTAAATACACATACAGAATAGCTTTCTTGCTAGTAATTCAGACTCCTACGTAATACTTTTTTTTAGAAACTCTTCCATCCTTCATCTCTGAATGTTTACACATGAGAATACGTTTTGAAATAAAAAGTCTGAACAAAAAATGTTTATATTTTTCCTCACCCTATGGTGCGAAAGGTGATCTGCGTAATGCTGAATTTCTGCTCTGGTTTTCGGCATGCGATCTCTTGGAACAGCTCCCTGAAGCGCGAGGACATGAGGCTGTACAGAATGGGGTTGGCGGCCGAGCTCAGATAGAAGAACACTCCTGAGATCAGGTGAATAAACTCGAAGGCGCGATGGTGTTGATCGCGCCAGTCGTCGATGGAGCTCCACATGACACGGTCGATGTGAAAGGGTGCCCAGCAGATGGCGAACACCACCACCAGCACGACTGGGGATCAAAAGTTACACAAAATAAATGTTTTTGTAGTTCTGCGAAAGAGCTTGTTAGATGTTTGCCACTGCAAGCTAGTTGAGAATCAACGTTTAATAACATGGGCCGTGCTTTACCATGTGTTAATCAGAAAAGTAGGTATGATCCCAAAGGCCCCTGAGTAACTGGGGGCCCCTAAAAAATGTCCCACACTGCATACTAAATAGTAATGAGGCGCTTGGTGTACTGTTACTCCACTCAAGAAATGAAAATACTATCTTATTTTATCCTAAATATTAAATTAACATTATCATGATTTATTTAAACAGGTTTCCTGCTCATTTCATGAAGGGGGCCAAATATATATTTAGTCAAACACATACCGAAAACACATTTTCTTCCCTGTGAGATAACCAGTTAACAGGAATAACTCACAAAGCATTTTGGTGACCTGGCGATGACGCGATGTCTGCAGCGTGCTCTGCGCTCCTGATTGCAAGGCGTCGTTCTGCAGTAGCCGTGTTTCCCTTTGCAGCTGAAGTGCGATGAGCAGATAGAGCACGCCGATGCTCGTTATGGGAACAAGGAAGAAGAAGAGCGCAGTGAGCTGGACGAGCAGCCAGTAGATCCAGGTAGGCTTCACCAGGGTACACACGGCCGACTCGGGAAAACTCTGGCCAAACCTTGGAGGCAAAGTTGCCACACCGTGCAAGCTTGTGTTGGGCAAAGCGCAAAGAAACGATGCTATCCACAGCACCACGACGACCCGTCTGACGTGGCCACGTGTCATGACATTTTGAACGCGTAGCGGGTGGACGACAGCAAGGTAGCGTTCGGCGCTGACCGCTGTAACGTTGAGCACCGAGGCAAAACACACAGTCTCGAACAGGCACGTCTTGAAGTAGCAGCCTCCGGTTCCCAGCAGGAACGGGTAATTGGACCAGAGCTCATAAAGCTCTAAGGGCAACCCCAGGAGGAGAACAAGCAGGTCTGAAATGGCCAGGCTGAGCAAGTAGAAGTTGGTAGGTGTGCGCATGGAGCGGTGGCGTATGATCACGGTACACGTCAGTGCGTTGCCCAGCGAGCCGACGCAGAAGATGCCCAAATATAAGATGCAGATTGGAAGAAAGAGCGGAGAGCGGCGTGGTCCTAAAATCTTTTCCACATACGTGCTGCGGCTGTCACATAAATCCACCAAATCCTCAGAACTCACGTTCTCCATGGCGCACTTATCAGATTCCGGGCACCATGACGGGTCCGGGACGGTGCAGTTCAAAGGATGCATTGTTTACACCTGCAAAACAAAGGATTTTAAATCTATTTGTTTATCTTGACGATTCACCTGATCTTTGTCAGGGTCACCATGGATATGAGTCTATTCCAAGAACACACTTCACACCTGCCGTCATTGTCATGCGTTTTTATGTTGGAGGTGGTGAATTCCCAGGGTAGAGTCCGACTCCAGCATGACCCTTACCAGCACAGAGAGCTTAAACATGATGAATGGACGTTGAACATGAACATCAGGAATTTGGTAACAGTGGAACTCTGGCGTCTTTTCAAAAAACACACTGAAGTGCACTTAAAAAGAAAGATGAGACCCTCGTCTTCTGCTCATAAGATAAATCCTAAAACATGTTCTGTCCATAAAATTTTAAATAATTGACCTAAAAGACGAATCAAGAGATAATAAAAATATATATTAACTTACAAAAAAATACTAGTTTATAAGAGATGAGATGAGATGAGATGTTTAATGAAGCATACTCTTGGTGGCTTTTAGATGAGTATTGGGAAGTATAATGCTGTAACTACGAGGGGCGTTCAAATCAAACCGTGATGACATTTCTGGTGAATGAGGACATAAAAGCGATCGATATTTACAGAAGAAACCAGTGATGAGACTCTCAGAGCAGTAAAACATATGAACAGTGCGAATGTTTTAAAGAAGTGAGTGAACAAGCGAGTGGAACGATGGATCCTAGAAAATCAATTTGCGGAAGAGACACATCTGTGTCTGTGAGAATTGTGCAGACAGTCATTCAACAACACCACTTGCACATTACAGGAACTCGGTTGGGAGTTATTGCCACATCCCCCGTGCAGTCCTGACCTCGCTTCACATGTTTTGGGGATTAAAGGTGTTCCAGGGAGGCCAGCTAAGATAAGTGCATTAATTCAGCACTGGATTATATAGAGAAATACAGGGAGTTTTTCTTTCTCTCATATTTGTGTTTTATTATTCTGCATTATCTAAAGTCCCGGTTTGATTTGAACACCCCTCATACTTCAGACACTTCTCACTACGACACGTCGAGCTGGAAAATATGCCACTGTTACGTCCATTGTTTAAACAATGTATGAAAAGATCACTGTCTGACGCAATGGGAAAATAAAACATCCATATGAACGGTTTAGCTGCCAAGAATTTGCCCTCTCGCTCTTCACAGCAGCTCTTCTTCTTCATGCCCCATAGAGCATTAATAAATTATTTTACTGCTGCTGTCTCTCTAGTGTTTAAACCAACATCTTAAGCAGAACCCATCGCTGTGTTTACGAAGGGCACTCGCTTTCTCTCTCTCAGGAGTCCATGGCAATAAACATAAGAGCAGTGTTTACACGAGAAGCAGCATTAAAACTTTACAGCAAACCCAAATACAGCATTAGACTGCAGAACCAGTCTGTTTCCACAACGTTTAGCCTAAGTGTCATTTACCACATCCCCCTTTTAAATCAACAAATAAAGTGTAATTCCATTGCAGTATAGAAAGAGACAATGTTATTCCTAAACAATTTCAATAATAAAAAAAAAAACTGTTTATATTAAGAAATACTAGACAGCAAAACTAGCATTTTTTTTTAGCTTTTCTGCTCACTCAGGCTAATTTACAACATTTTGTGCAGAACTAGTCATTTCTTTGTACAGATTTCACGCTAGCTCTGCTCTGGATAATGTAATAATACAGTAAAAATTTGGATAGTAACTAGAAACTCAGCTACTTTATTCTAATAGCTAGTTTGTGTTTAAAGTATAAGGTTATGGTTGTTTTAATATTTGTTTATTTATTTTAGATAACTACAGTATGTTTGGCAGCATCGCTAGCTAGTCAGCTAGCAGTGACAGGATTTTTTTTTTAATAAACCATATGACTAGCTAGCATGGGCTAACTTACTACAAAAAGGAAATCAGCTCTTATATTCATATAAAAAGATGAAGTCGTGTTGTTGAAGAAAAAAGTAGTGGTTTGACAGTGTTGCTAAAAAGCTAGCAGTGACAGCATGTTCATGAACAGCTGATTGTGTTAGCCTGTTAGCTATAAACATAGATAAATCCACAATCTAGCTATAGCTGGTTAGTTAGACACATTATGTTGCAAACTCTTGAAAACTCTTTTTTCAATAGAGAGAGATACGATTATGAGTCTGTGTTGCTAACAAACTAGCAGTGACAGAATATTCGTTGTCCTGCTAACACTGGCTAATTAATTAATAAGAAAATCTAAAAAGCTCACATTAGAAAAGGAGAGTGTTGCTAACTAGCTAGTTTGTTTCATAAAGATTTTCTGTTACTACTGGCTACTTTATTAAAAATTTATTTTAATATTATTAAAAAAAATTAATATCAAGATTCAACAATTATATATATAATTGTTAAATCTTGATATTAATTTTTTTTTATAATATTAAAATAAATTTTTAATATATATATATATATATATATATTGTTTTTAGTCACAAGAAAAGTCTCTGCTTCTAATCTTCGGCTAGAAATTATCATTTTTACAAATGAAATCTACGAAGAACTTTTTTTTATCAAACAACAATTTGTTTTTTATTCTAAAATTGCTGACATCTTAGCTTGATGAGGTAGAGTATTTGATTAAATGAACACAGTATTTGATTAAATGAACTCTAGATTGAAACGCTAAATGAATTTTCCAGGACATTGGCCATGAGGACATGAGGACATGAGGACATTATGCCTTACAGTTTTTTCCCCTCGCAACCATTATCAGGAGATTCAGAAAAAAATAACAACAGCATGCATCCTGTTCCATCTCAATCCTGAGGTCTTATAATGTATGTACTTTCTCTCTCCTGATGTACTTTTTTTGAGTTATTATTACCTGAAGTGCTTTTAAACGAGGCAGTACTGGGTTTTGAAGTTAATTTTCTAAAAATGATATTTACGCATGGAACCATAACTAAGAGTAGAAAATAATCAAAGAGTATCAAAGTTAGTTAGGGGGAAAAAACAACACTAAACATAAACTCTTCACTCTTTAACCATGAATGCTGTTTTATATGATTTTTTAAAATGTATTTTATATTTCTTGGGATTTTTCCAGATTTTCTTCCTAATTTAGTGGTAAATAATTCCCACCCCTCATTACGGCACTCCCCCATCAGGGCTAGAAAAGGCACGAAGATTATCACGCGTTCCCTCCGAGCCACGTGACGCCGGCCAACCGCATCTCCCGGCTGCGAGAGGATACATTCGAAGATTCCAACTTGAGATCTCTGGATGATCTCTGTAACCGCTGCGCAACTTGGGGGCTCTTTCTTTATCATTTAATTATTCGTTACAACAGCTTGATATAGTGTTTAACATGGTAGCATGACGGTTCCAGTTAGCGTAAGTTAGCCTAAATGGCATCTTTAAGAAAGACAAATTTAAGCTTTACAGTTGCTCAGTAACATGACAAGCTACGTTTTTTTTTTTATATTAAAAACGAGAGCCAGACAAGAAAACTACTGTTTATAGCTCCTATATAGTAAATAAGAGTCTAAAGTAACATCACACGAATGTTAAACTGAGCTAAAAACAGGTCAAAATGACAATGTTTTGTTTTCTTGTTATTAAATGTTTAAAAAAGGTGACTAGCAAGAAACAAGGAGAAAAAAAAAGCCATTTCTCCTAGACCATGCTAAATCTTTTTTATAAAGTATGGCTAGTATGGCGTTGGTTAATTCATTCATGTATTTATCTTTTTTTTGTCATGTGTTCAATGCCAATCATTTTGGTTAGTTAGAGTCTTGTTATTGAAATGATTGTTATCATGAATACATTTATATGAATTTATATCTTTGCTAACCACTTATTTCTTGGTAGATGATTTTGTTAAATGTATGATTTTTGTAAATAAGTGACATCCTTAATATTCCTAACCTTTGTGGACAAAAAGTAAATGAAACATGACTGACCTTGACTTCCAGAGCTCCTCCAGTGGGCACACACACACACACACACACACGATCAGGACTCCTGTTTGAGCTGTTGATGTGTGCGCGTGCAGGTTTGTATATGTGTGGTTAAGTGTGTTTTAGAAGAACAGCAGGACCATGTGTGTGTGTATGCGTGTGTGCATGCATTGCCTCCGATTCCACAAATCTTGTCTCGATATCTGACTTGAGCCGTTTTACTCTCCTCCCCCTTTTCCTCTCCATCTCTCTCTTTCTTTTTTTAAACACTCATTAAGTGTGTTTTCTCATGCAATGTTGTTTTCTCTCTTCTTTAAGAGTGTTGTCCAAACCACTGCTTTATCCTCATAACCAGTTTGCAAATGTGTAAAGTCAGAGGTTTATGACATACTCTAAATAAATATCTTACATGCAAAGTTTACGTGCTCTCTTAATCTCATGTTAAGTACTCTAATGACTAAAACACTCTGATGTCTCATGCTGTTATGGGAAAATAATCAACACATGGTATGATGAAACTGTACGTGTTCGCGAGTGCTACAAAGCACTGACACTGGAGACTCCTTCCATAATTAGTACTTAATTTGCTGGGGTACGGTTGACATGTCTTGATTGAAACAGTGGCATCCAGGTACTAGACAGTCTGGAGGGAAGGGTACTGTCTGGACGGAAGGGTATCGTCTGGAGGTTTAGTGCGTAGCACACAATTTAGGACACAGCCTGAGGCGCCCTCTGGTGGAAGATACACGCTTCTGTCTCGCCACGATCATGCAGTGTTTTCACTGTTACACTTCCTCTCTTTCACATTCTGTGCTTCTGTCATTAAACAACTTTTTCCCAGCTCACACCCACCAGCATGTGCTCAGTGTTCTCACCTGTTTCTCAGCACATGACACGTGAAGGTGAAGGTGCCACTGATGGCATGGGGGCATCACCTGGATCTGAACTTGCTTTAGCAGCACATCAGGATTTTCATCAGTTAGAAAAAAAAAAATGTACACTAAAAAATACTGAAATACTGAAAGAAAATTATACATAAATATGCTACTATTAAATAATTGATTGTTTTATTCCCATAAAGCATGTAATTCAGAAAAGAAACATCACCTTTGACAGAAACACTGCTAACCTCAAGGGATGATATTTTATAAAGGAAATGACAGACACCAGAGAGCTGTTAGAGGAGGGAATAGAAGTGTTTCTGGCAACCCCAGCGTTTGGATAGTATTTGCATACAATGAATCCTGTAATTCTACTTTAGCCACAGTGTCACACAAATCTGGTGTGTGTGTGTGTGTGTGTGGGCAGAAAAAAACGTATTAACAGGGTGCATAAGTGAGAATGCCCTTGAGATGTATCTCACTAATATGGCAACCTCCTGTGTGTTCTGCTCTACACACTTCCTGCATGGGATGTTTTGCAGTAGTGTTTTGACAGGTCTGTAACAGGAAATGGTTGCCAGATTAAATAACATTCCTCGTACATATTCAAAATTCTGCTTTCATTATATGGACAAAAGTTTTTGGCCAAACCTGCAATGACACACGATATTGGAGTGTTTCTGTGGGAATTCATGCCCCGTTCATTCTGTAGAGCGTTTATGACGTCAGACACTGATGTTGGACGAGAAGGTCTGGATCACAATCTCAGTTCCAGTTCGTCCCAAAGGTGCTCGATGGGGTTGAGGTCAGGGCTCTGTGTTTGGGCCGGTCGAGTTCTTACACACCAATCTCATCAAACCATGTCTTAATAGTCCTGGCTTTGTGCACTGGGGCGGAGTCATGTTGGAATAGAAAAGGACCTTCACTGAACTGTTGCCACATAGTTAATAAAAAGCATAGCACAGTCCAAAGATGTGCAGGTTGGGATAATTGGCGTTCCCAAAATTGCCGATAGTGTGTGAATGAGTGTGTGTGTGTGTGTGTGTGTGTGTGTGTGTGTGCTCTGTGATGGATTGGCACCCTGTCCAGGGTGTATCCTGCCTTGTGCCCTAAGCCTCCTGGGATACAGGATAAAGCGGTATCAAAAATGAGTGAGTGTCCAAGATGTCTTGGTACACTGAAGCATTAAGACTGTCCTTCACTGGGGATAAGGAGCCTGATTGATTGATTGATTGATTGATTGATTGATTGATTGATTGATTGAAACACCTGAATTCAATCAGTAACAGGTTTGGATTAATACTTTTGTGCATATAGTATATCATTGGGATGTATCAATAAACTGACCAATCTGTAAATACCCATGATGTCTTTTGTGGTCTAGACAGTGAGATAAAATGTCTCTGAGATGATGATGATGACGATGACGATGGTGAGAGGGTTGTGATTGTATTCATGTGTTTTAGTGAGGAAAGTAATTTAAAAGTAAATGAGTGAATCTTTTTTTTATCCTGCCATGTAAACAGTATTGTTCAAGGTTGCCATATTGTGATTCTTTTCCCCTGTTGGTTTAATTTCAAGGAATTACCTAGAGGTTACCTGTGGCTCCACCCGTGTGCAGATCCTGCGATTGAAGTGTGGGTCAACGTGCTGCTGCTCCTCACGCTCGCTCCTACAGCGTTTTTATCAGATATATTACCCCACATAAAAGGTGTTGCTGCTGCTGCTGATGCTGCGTACTGTTGCATTCAATGACACTGCCTACAGTCACATGGGAGGGACGCCCACTACACCAGCCAGCGCTACATCGTACCTCGCTAGGAACACCTGTGACACGCCTGTGCGAGGAATGCCTGACACACCTGTGACGGAACTACTCGCACAAACACACAAAGCCACACACAGAATTTTTGTTTTCTATTTATGTAGAAGATAGAGATAGAGATAGAGATAGATAGATACTGAAGGTCACTATGTAGAACAGACTCAGTAAAAGTGCACTTTAAGTAGCTCTCTGTGAGCTTTATGTGAACTGACAGAGCAAATGAAAGATGTGTTCATGAAGGCGACCGATTTTGCAGATTAAAACTTGCACATTACTGCGTACATGGTGTTACAAATGCAGTGTTACTTTCTAGTCTCACTAATTTTAACCAACATAAAGGTAAATGTGTCGAGTTATCTGGGAATTAAAGCCATTAGCCAATTACAGGGGACTTGAGTCTGGAATCACTTTTAATTCTCGTGTCTGACAGCTTCGCAGGCTACACAACAATCGTTCAAAGTAGATTCAACTAAGTGGTCGATAACCTTAAATGAAAAACCACAAAAAACGTACATCACTATTTCTGATAAATAACAGCTAAATCACTACTTCTAATAAGTATTAGTTAAATAAAATGTAAACAAATACAACAAAACTATTTAACTAAGCTTAACACATACGATTCCATAAAACCGTTTAGCATTTACTGATTTAATAAACAACATCATATTACATTCTTTGTGAAAACATGCAAACACTTAAACAACAATCATAGCATAACATAAGTTACTGCTTTTCTCTTGTAATGAGCACTAAGCAA
>JAQMYJ010000001.1:34644716-34662839 GCA_030014305.1 Clarias laeviceps
TAAATCAGAAACTAGCGTTAAATATGCTAAATCACAAACTAGCATTATAATAAACAGTCTAAATCACAAAGTAGCATTAAACATGCTAAATCACAAAGTAGCATTAAACATGCTAAATCACAAACTAGCATTATAGTACACAGTTTAAATCAGAAACTAGCGTTATAGTACACAGTTTAAATCAGAAACTAGCGTTAAATATGCTAAATCACAAACTAGCATTATAATAAACAGTCTAAATCACAAAGTAGCATAATAGTAAACACAAGGTGCGTTCTGAACGGCCTGAAATACTGAAGCCTGAAGTGTTCAGTCATGTTAAGTGTGATTCCAAACTAGAGGGAGCGAAAATGTTCAGTTCAAAGGGACCTCCAAACGGTGAACAACACGTCTTCACTTCACCGGAAAAGGGAATGAAAAATTTCCCATCAGTCATTGCGTCTCACTGGAGATTTATATATTTATTATCATTATTATCAAGGACACCATCATATTAATAGAACACAATGATTTAAAAGAAATCTGTAGTATTGTATAGACTAGTAATCTATAAAAAATAAATACATTTCCGTACATCTTTAATCAATTATTATTATTATTATTATTATTATTATTAATCAATTATTTATTTACAAGTTATACACATTTCAATAGCATATGTTTTATAATGGTATCAGTTTTTGTTGAAACATTCAATATTTAATGTCCGTAGTGTGAAAGCAGCAACAGGTATCCAAGGTGCTTATGTTACCATGGTAACGCACAGAGGAAGTGACGTCTGCGCTGGCGACTTCGCAGGGTGTTCCGAATGGTGGAGTTTTGTCGAGGGAAGTTCCCTTTGCCGACATTCCCTGCAAACGGATTAGGGAGTAGGGAGCACCCTGTGAAGTGCACTTCGGAATGAAACGCATCTATGCCAATTCCCAGCTAGCATTAAACATGCTAAATCACAAACTAGCATAATAGTAAACATGCTAATTCCCAACACTAACTAGCCTGGCATAACATATCAACTAGCATTAAAGTAGAAACTCGCAACATAGCGTGGATCCAGAGGGAGGCTAGCACTGTTGGGGAACTCACAAACAAATTAGCATCACGGTAATTTGTAAACAAGCACAGTACAGTAACCAAGCTAACACACAAATCACGGTATAGAACCTTGTATTACAGATGCTAACGCAGCATTAGCATCGTAAACTAAAAACCGTTATCGCTTTGTAATTTTCGTTTAACACGTGAGCTGTGGCGTGATTAATTAGCTGCTAATAAACGAGTGGTAATCGTGGGCAATGCTAATGGAGTCACTGCTAATGGAAAGAGAATTACTTTTTTTCTTGGAATTCCAGGAATGCTGACGGTCACGGACTTCATCAGGATTCTGCACAGATACTACAAGTCTCCTCTTGTGAGTGTCCTAATCTCCTGAAACTGTTGTTTCTCCGCTCTGTGAAGCCGACGTTTAAGTGAGCGGATGTGATTTTGTCCTCACAGGTGCAAATATACGAGCTGGAGGAGCACAAGATCGAGACGTGGCGAGGTCAGTGTTTACGTTCAAAGCTACCGTTAGCGTGTGTCTCGTTAGCTCAGGAACAGCAGTAATTTCCGTGTGTTGTCTTCCGTCGACAGAGCTCTACCTGCAGGAGACCTTCAAGCCCCTGGTGAACATTTCACCTGGAGCGAGGTGAGCGCGCGGAACCTGTAGGCTAACACACGAACTAGCATCACAGTCATAACATGACCGACATTAACCTGAATCAGTCAACAAATTTCAGTAAATCAATCTGAACAAAACTGTGAACAAATCTCAACCAAACAGTCAGTCAAACACATCTCAATTACTTATTAATCTAAATGAATCAGTAATAAAATATCAACAAATCACTTAATTAGTTATAAACCTGAATGAATCAGTAAACAGGTCTCAGTGAATCAGAGAACAAATCAGAATGAATCAATGAACAGAATTAAACGAATCAGAGGAAATTTGATCAAATCAGTGTATAAACATGAATGAATGAATCCGTGAACAAATCTGAACGAATCAGTAAATAACTCTCTGTGAGTGAGTGAACAGATTTACATGAATAAATTAACAAAATAGAATGAATCAGTGTAATTGTTTTAATAAATCAGTGAACAATTCTAAATGAATCATTGGACTTAAGCTCCATCTGGGGTTCTTCAGTGTGTCTTTCATTCTATTTCATTCTATTTGTTTCTGTTCTTTCGTTCTTTTGCAGTATATTCGACGCGGTTTACTCCCTCATCAAAAATAAGATCCACCGTTTGCCGGTGATCGACCCGGTCTCAGGGAACGTCCTCTACATCCTCACACACAAGAGGATCCTCAAGTTCCTGCAGCTGTTTGTAAGCCAGAGTTGTTTATTACCATTTATAGGATTTTATGTTTGGGGTTTTGATATTGATTTCACGTCGTTATAACAAATGCTTTAGTCACGGTAAAGTGCTGTAGCCAGCTGTTAAGCCGAGAAGATCTGAGACAGGAAGCTCCTCGTGCTCTTTCAGGTGTGTGAGATGCCCAAGCCGGCCTTCATGAAGCAAACGCTGAGCGAGCTCGGCATCGGGACGTATCACAACATCGCCTTCATCCGGCCGGACACGCCCATTATCAGAGCACTAAGTGTGTTTGTGGACAGAAGAGTGTCAGCGCTGCCCGTTGTTGACAATACTGGTACGACTCGGTCTTAGCTACCATTCCTGACAACACTGTGTGTGTGTGTGTGTGTTTATGTATAATGCACAAAATGTAACACAAAGAGAAATTGTGCTATGTACCCATCAGGACATCTTATTCTAGCGATCTTAAACGTAACCATGGAAATATCTTGTAATGTGTTGTGTTAGCTAGCAAAAAGTGTACGTTAATCCATAATTAGCATTCTGTGCTATATTTTACAAAGGGAAGCAGATTGTGTGTTTAGATTTTCTGTTTGCTTTCTGTTACTCATGTTTTTTTTTGTTTTTTTTCTTTTCATGCAGGAAAAGTCGTGGATATTTATTCCAAATTTGACGTCATCGTAAGTTACTTCTTTCCATTATGTGTTTATTGACTGTCAAGTCTCAGTATGTTTCTAGCTGAACCTAATCATGGGAACGATCGCGGGCGAGCCGTCAGCAGGTGTAGCGTTAACTAGCATACTCTCAATACTAGCTTTAACCCGCTCATGAACTGTAGATAGTGCGGTATGCGATTCTTAGCGTCGCTCTCGTGTGCAGAACCTGGCGGCGGAGAAGACGTACAACAACTTGGACATGAGCGTGACGGAGGCGCTGAAACACCGCTCGCAGTACTTCGAGGGAGTGATGAAGTGCGGACAACACGAGACCCTGGAGACCATCGTGGACCGGATCGTTAAGGCTGAGGTACAAACCGCACCAAGGCAGCGTCTTCAAACCGCATGACATCATGAAAAAACTAAACAAAACAAGGATTAGCTGGATTTAAGCTCAGTTTAGAAATCTTGTGACAAAACACTGGATTTGTCTCGGTTTGAATGAAGATATGCGTGAATAATATTAACTGGCGCGTCTCACTGGTGTGCAGGTGCACAGGTTAGTGGTGGTGGATGAATCCTCCAACATCGAGGGCGTCATCTCTCTGTCCGACATCCTCAGGGCGCTGGTTCTCTCTCCTGCAGGTACCGTAGAAACCAAACCTCCTTCATTCCCATCACTTACACACTCACTAGAATTTAAAAGGTTTACGCGTGAAAACGCAACGATGTGTAATGAGTGACTGAGGCTTTGGGTTTTCCACGTGGATTTTCCTTAATGAATGTTTGGTGTTTCAAATTGAATATGTTAAATAGAGGGTGGAGTCAATGCAAATTGATTAATTTAGCGCCTAGGGAGTGATTCCTGTAGTGTGTGTGTGTGTGAGAGTTGATACAAAATCAGCAAAATCCTGTTTGAAAGCTAGTTAAATCAAACCGACAGTGTCTGTAATAAAATGATCCGAAAGATTGTTAAAATATATTAACTATAACAAGATGAACAATCTAATCTTCACTGTAATGCACGTCTGTAATGCTTTCTGTCAGCTGGGGACATTTATTTATGTAAACCTTACGATGATTGTAGTAACTAATGTTTGCGTTTCCTTCCACAGGTTTAAGCGGGAAGGAGGATAAAACAGAAGCACAAGCCACAGCGAAGACGTAGCGAGTGTCCCACCACCCCGCGTGAGAGTCTGAGAGGGGCGTGGCTTCGAGTCGCGGACGTCGTTGTGATAGACCGTGTAATATTTGTCCTATTCGTCCCGCTGTCCCGTACTGCGCCCTGCTCTGTGTCTCTACGGGCTCCGACGCTGCTCCGTTTCTCCATTTCCACAGAAATGATTCGCGCACTACAGGGAGATCATCTCATTGGCTTCGTGGCCTAAAACGCAAAAACCTGCTGAAATTGAATCGAGAAAACTTTAAAGATGTCTTGCTGACATTTTAAGCTGCTCTTTTTTTTCCCGTGCTCTGTAACCATGAAAACGCCATCTCCACGTCTGCTCTCTGATTGGACAGATTTTTAACAATAAAGATCACAAATTGTCCAATTAGCTTGGGTTGAAATACATACTGGTAAAAAAAAAATAATAATTGAGGGGGGTTACTTAGTCCCGGTTTGACTTGAATGCCTCTTTGTTTGTGTAAATATACACGTCAAGTCAAACTGGGACTTCACGGTTCTGTAATTTTTTTAAGGGGTATGTATCTGTGATCTAGACCCAGTTTGACTGTGGTTTTTCCTCCAGCACACCGTCGTCCATGTCTACTGTGATTGGTCAGGAGACAGAACGCGGTCGCTTTTAAAAAGCATTGGGTCCAAGCACGAAGAGAAAAAGCAAACATGGGCGACAAGTAATGGTGGTGGTTTAATTAATTAGGAAATTAGCGATGCTTTAAACATAAAATATTTCACTGTCAATGTTGATTCGGAACCAGGTGTGAAAGTCGAGTTAAAAGGGAGGCGGAAGTGGGATTAACAAAAATGGTCAAAGAATGTCTTTTAGCGAGTTTTGCAAAAAAATCTGCTGCGTCTTTTAACGTAAAAAAGTCGACAGACGAATGTACGGAATCCTGGAGCTGTTTTGTATCAGCCGTCTTCCGATAATCTGACGGTCTGATCAGTTTTACGATGCACAACACTGCTCTAGTGGACATTTTAAAACACAATCGCATAATTCTAGATGAATAAGATCAAATATCCCTGCTGAAAAAGAAAATCTCTAATGGTTTCCAGTACACTGTAGGAATGAGCTTAATGGTTTCCATCACACTCCTCAAGAATGTCCATGAAGGATTTTCTGGCTGGTGTTAAACATCACCAGAACCCAAGTGCTTCGGAGTGTTCCGTAGTTTGTAGTGTGTGGTTTCCGTCAGAAACCAATAGGAACCAGACATTCCATTAAGCAGCCATTACAGTCCATCAGAAAAACATTAAAGCTCTTTAGGAGCCAAAGATAATGTTCTTTTAAAAACTTGTGCTCTGATTTGAAGAGGTTCAGATCGGATAATTTGGAGATTTTTTTAAAAATACAGTATTGTGTTAAAATTTCAAATTAAAAATCGTTTTGTGTCCACATTTATTTTATTTCTTTGAATCCATATATGGATATAAAAGCTTTATTTTTTTAATACTCTGATTGTATTTTTAGTTTTTCCTTCTTTTTCCTTTTTATTTTTACACTTAGTTTTTATTAATGAATCAGAAAACAGGAAAAAAAGTACACAGTGTTCACTTTGTCAAATAAAAACCTTTTAAAAAAAAAAAGAAAGAAAAAATTCACCCAAAACTTTATTTTTTCTCAGACAGACACCTACATTTTTGTAAACTTGCTTTCTTAATGAAACCGCAGGTAACAGTTTGAAAAGCATTTTCAAATGATTTATAATATTTACAGAAAAGGCTTCTGGTTGAGAAAGACTTCATTTCCTCCTCAGCTGCGCTCGTCGCAAACACCTTTGCATTAAAGAGGAAATGGTGGAGATTTTATTATTATTATTTGTTTCTTTAGGAAAAAAAGGGAGCTTGGTTAAATTCTGCTGTTTTGCGCCTGCGAAATACGAATATATGCAAATGTTAAGTTTTTTTAAAACAAGATTTCTGGTCAAACGGTGAGAATGAAAACCTGAGATTGTTTATTTCGTTTTCATTCACATGAAAAACTACACTAAAGTTGTAATGATGTAATTTTTTAAATGATGACGCACAACTTCAAATACACGCACAATGCCTTCATGTTGGTGTTTGTGTTTGAGTTTTTTTTGCTCTCTTTAAAAAAGTGAATAAAAGTCCAGATTGTAGATAACAGGAATATATGGAGGAATTATTATATTAATCATTTGTTATTACTGATGCATTAATTAAATACTAAAACTCTTGCACTTGCAGATATGTCCACTAGGTGGCATTAGAGTTATATGACATTCTTTGACCTCAGGCTGCAATGAATAAATGGATTAATATTGCAATAATCAATTTAGATTTTATATACATTTGTAAATTCGAACACACTCCTGTTTACACCTTTAATCTCGTCTGCTGCTTAAGTCACGAGTCGTGTTTCTGAGTCGCACTGATGAAAATCTTGAGTTTCTGCTTTAGATATAGTGAACCAAGTGCACCTGGGGGGGGGGGGGGGGTGCAAACTTTTGCAATCTTCAACTGAACATGGATTGACACGGTGTGAAAATTTGAAAGCTTTGCTGAGTGCTGAATAAAATGAGTGGACATGATTTGGTTCACTGGAGCAGGTGATTCAAAAGAATCATAGCAGTAATATGACTCGATTAAAGGACTCGTAGAAAAGTGGCAGGAATCCAGGGAGAGATACAGAGAGGGAGGGGGAAGAGGTCAAGCTCATGAAAAAGTCAGACTCTTCTGGGATTTTTTTCGTTCACAACATTTGGCTTTTCACACATTTCTCACATTGAAGAAGAAGAATTAAAGAACAGGGTGAGGTAGAGAAAAAGGTGAGAGAGAAAAAGAGAGACATAGAGAGAGAGAGAGAGAGAATAAGAAAGAGGTAAGGTGAATACAGAGAAGAGAGAGAGAGAGAGAATAAGGCAAAAAGTAAAGTAATGAGGACAAATTAAGGGGGAAAAACTTTTTAGGCAAAAGTGAAGAAATCAAGAATTTATATATAAATAAAAGAAAAAGGAGAAAAACGAGATAAAAAATTTTTTTTATTTGTATAGCGCTCGTAACAATTGTTATTGTCTCAAAACAGCTTTACACAATCAAAATGATGTAAATGTGTATGAAGTGTGATGTATGAGTCAGAATGATCAGATGGTCCCTGATGAACGAGCCGAGGGTGACGGTGCTGAGGGAAAAACTCCCTGAGATGGTAATAGGAAGAAACCTTGAGAGGAACCGGACTGAACATGGAACCCATCCTCATCTGGGTGATAATGGATAGCAGGGATTGATCTGCTCTCATACTGTGTGTTAGGAGGCTGGAAGTTCAGTATAACAGGAGATGTGTTTAAGTTCATATGGAGTCCAGTTCGTTATTGGAGGCTCACGTAGACTGTAGGAAACTCCAGTCCTGAACTATCGAGCGACTGCAGTCACGCGTCCTCAGAGAACATCTGTCTGCATCAGCCGAGGACAGGACCGTCTTCATGGTAAAGTGGAACCGTCCCCAGTCACCAGACGCATCCCAGACAGACCACACTGGTCCATGTGACCAGATCTCCATCCAGGACGAGTCAGACTGGTCCAGAGTGCAAGCAGGGACTCCAGCAGGACTAACTAACAATATATTTCTTATCTTGGCAATATTTCTGAGGTGAAAGAACGCTATCCTGGTAATATTATCTGTCGTAAATACAGGGTGGGCCATTTATATGGATACACCTTAATAAAATGGGAATGGTTGGTGATATTAACTTCCTGCTTGTGGCACATTAGTATATGTGAGGGGGGAAAACTTTTCAAGATGGGTGGTGACCATGGTGGCCATTTTGAAGTCGGCCATTTTGGATCCCACTTGATCCAAGTCTCTGGAGACAGTGTTATGATCTGGGGTTGATCAGTTACTCAGGTCGAGACTCAGCAACGTTATGTGGCAATAAAATGAAGTCAGCTGACCATCTGAATGTACGGAATCACCAGGTTATCACATCTATGGAGGTTTTCTTCTTCCCTGATGGCATGCGCCATGAGGATGATGCCAGGATCCATTAGGCTCAAAAAGAGTGTGAAAGAGCAGTTCAAGGAGGCTGAGACATCATTTTCACACCTAGATCGGCCGCCACAGAGTCCAGACCTCTAACCCCAGTGAGAATCTTTGGGATGTGTTGGAGAAGGCTTTGCGCAGCGGTTCGACTCTCCCATCATCAAGAGCTATGGAGAGAAATTAATGTGACTCTGGATGGACGTAAATGTTGTAACTTTGCATAAGCTTATCGAAATGATGGCATCTCCATAATGAAAGCAGAAGGCGGCCCAGTGAAATATTAAAGTGTGTGACTGTTTTTGTTTTTGTTCGGGCAGTAATATTAATGTAATAACATGTATCCAATGAAGAAAAAAATATAGTTTTGTTTATACTTATTAAGAAAAAAAAAACAATTATTAATATTAATTAGAGAAAGAAAAGAATATAAAATAATATAATTAAGAGAGAAAAATTATATTTAAAAGGATAGTTTAAAAAATCTAATTAAGAATGACAAAATGACTAAGAATAAGAACAGAATCACAAAAGTCAAAAACAAAATATACAGAACAAGGATTTTTGGAAAAATAAAAAAATAATTTATTCTGAGACAAAATAAATAATTTCTTATTGTGTCTTAGAATGTTTAGTCAAAAAAAAAAAAAAAAGAAGTAATAATTAGTGATTTTTCTTCACAGACATGAAGGTTTAGAAAGTGTCTTTATTTCCATCAGCTTTCAGAAACAGATTTGCTCCACATGCTTACAACTGAGAAATTTTTAATAAAACTTTTCTAAAAAATACAAATGTTTCAGCACTACATGTGTTTCTGTGAGAATCTGTGAGAGCGTTTCAGGTTATTGCTACAGTAACAGGTGGACGGACATGATAATGTTCAATAAATATACACTTTGTTCTTTTTTTTATTATACAATAATCACTCATTGTTTATTAATCATATTAATCATTAACTAATAAGCAGCATTAGGAAGCAAATTAAGATCCTAATAATAATGTCTTTATATATTAGATGTAACTGTAGATAAAGAAATCTACACATAAAATATAAAATATAATAATATGCAGGGGAAATTATTTAAAATCGTTTCATTGTTAAGGTACCTAATAAATAAATAATGAAGATGAAAAGTTTTTAGTGGAAATCTGTTAGTGTCAGGCTAAACACACGCCACACACGCACAAAAATTTACCAGTTACATTTTTGAAGTACATTTTTGAAACTTGCACTTTAAAACATTTCGGTTGTTTGTTGAAAGAGGAAAATTGTGTGATTTATATCACCACAGGTTCGAGGTTCTCACTTTCTGAGTATTTCTTGTGCTAAGAAACCGGTAATCTAACTAAAAGTATTTAAATTAGCATTTTACACTTTAGAATTATATACACATCACATTAAATACAATTCAATTTAATTTAATCCAAATGAACTTTTTTCCATTTTTTGTAGTTAATAAAGTTTTCTTCTTTTTGTTTTTAAACTTGCTTGCTTTGCTTAACAAAAAAACAAACAAACAAAAACAAAACAAAGAATCAGAATCCTGAGTAAAAAAAACCCTAATAAAGTCCACATTTTAAAGTAAAAAAATATTTTTTAGGCTAAATGTAAAGTCTTCAGGATTTTCCCAGGAAAATAATAGATGCTTAAATTCTACCGGAACAGCTAAATCTGTATTAAACAGCGGTTTACATTAACCAGTTGGAACATTTCAATGTTTCTAAAATTATCACTATTTGAACATAAAAACCTTTACAGCACATTAAAAGACTTTATTATTGCAACAAATTAAAAATATGTATTTAACTTCTCAGAAAGCATCTGTTTTCCCCTGCAAATTCTGAATGCTTTACTTTTGAACTTTATTTGCATCAAATCTACATTTCTAAAGTACACATTTTGTGTTTACTGGAAATCCCAAAACCAGACATTTTTCAACTGCATGTTTCTGTAAAGAAAAGAAAGCCTAACCGTAGCAAGTACAAAAGACATAAGCAAACATGTACAATAATATATTAAATAAAATACCCAAATTAATTAGTGTAATTATTTAATTCAAATACACATAAAATTCATATTCAATTACTTTATTTCGCTTTGCTAGTTTTTACCTGGTTCTACTTTAGATTTCATTGACAGCAAAAACTGTAGCTAAAATCTTTACATGTTTATGCTAACTAGCTGGATTGTTAATTATCTAGCTAGCAATATAGTACGCAACAACAATGGCTGATTTTAATAATGAAATAACCCATTTTCACTTACAGTCTCCTTGATTCATTCCTGCCTTGTGTCAGCCATCTTAAAAGTAATTTTTAGCTTCCCATGACCTCTAACCTTCTGCTGTATCACATCTCACTTTGTCTTCCTGAACTTTCAGATTTACATGCTATGTTCTCAGATTCGTTCAATCCATTCTCTTTCCTGCTCATCTTCATCTCTTGTACACACTTTCACCCTCCACCTTATTAATTTCTGCTCTAAAGAAACAAGTTAACACAAAATCAACATTTACTTTATTAGCGAGGCAAAATGCGCTAACACGCAAGATCTACTTCATCTAAAATCTTTTCTGTAAAATAAGTAAAAGTGTCTCAGGCGGCAATCTGTGCATCTGTAATGTCGAGGATATGAAGTTTTGATGGTGAGATTTTTTTGAAAAAAAAAACAAAAAAAACAAGATGGGAATTGTACTTAAACATGATATTCTAAAAATTGAATAAAAAAATGTATTGTGAGGTTCAGTTATAAATCAACTACAGGCAAGTGATATTTAATGAACTAATTAAAGCTTAAAGTTATAATTAATAACGGCATACACTTTAGAATACATTTAAAATAAGTTTTAGTATTTATGTGTAAAGGTTTATAATGGTTTAATTAATACTTTATTAAAACAACTAAAATAATAAATAATAAAACAATGATTTTTTTCAGCATTTATTTATTTATTACTATAAAAATATATAATCAGCTTTAATTAGTCAACTAAATACCACTCAATTATTAATAATTTATAACCAAATGTTAAAGTGAAGTTATTTAAAGGAAGGAGTTTAATTGTGGGTCTTGAGGTGAGAAAATAAAGATTATTTTATTTATAGAAAATATTTTGGACAAGAGAGATTTTACGCATCATTACAGTATGATTTTGCATATTGTCCAAAACTAAAGAAGTAAATGTCAAACTCTAACAAAGTCTTGGTTCATGGAATTGACTAAACCAGTCAAATAGTCAGACGTGTACACACCGCTACATTTACACAAACAGACACAACAGTGAGAAATAATTCTCTGCATTTTCTCAAGAAACTAGAAAGATGAAAATGGAAGCGGCAGCCACATTGGATGTAAGTTTCAGCTAAAGTGTGTCAAAGGTACTGTAGGTTACCTAAAAGCAGCTGAAATGTGTTGTTTTAGTCATGTCCTAAAAAGTCAGAAATCAGATATATCAGTATAATCTCTTTTTTTTTTGTTTTTTGCTTAACGTCCTGTACATCAGCAGGAGTTTGGCGCTCCATATGTTGATCAACTCTTGATCTTGCCAAACTGGTTTTTTTCTGCTCTTTATCAGTTTTTCAAATCCCAGGTTTGACAAGGATGAAGAGGTGAGGGGGAAAACATCTGTGTTAGACGTGAGCATCAGAATTTCTTTATTTACTCTCATGTTGGATTTAAAGAGAAACACGTTTTGAAAGTAAAAAAAAAAAAAAAAAAACTTTCATTAACACCAGTTAAACCTAAAAAAAAAAAACCCGAACAAATTCGTCTTTTTTATTTTCTTCTTTTTTTTGGTAGGTACTTGAAAAAAATCTAATCTACCCATTGGCGTTAACTTTATGATGTCACACCGTTCCGTCCTCACCATGTTTTCCATTTGTCCTCTCAGTAGCGAGACTGAGAGACTGTCTCCGTTTGTGTTTGTCTTTTGATTTTCCTTACAGGAGTACCATATTTTTCTGTACTACCTACACAATATGTCACACTCACACACACTTGTGGAAACAGCATTGTGATCAGCTTCTGTTTACTGATATACAATGCTAATACGCTAATTCTGGTCATTTTAGCTGCACAGAATCTTTTCTTTCTGACTTTTCCCACATATCTGAGAGAAATGTTGACATTCCAGATCTTTCGGTGCCATTTCCTCTGTCGCTGCTCCTTCACATAATAGAAAACTCGCTAATTTTATCATGATTTACTGTCAAATAATAGAGAAAAACAGACAAGCCTTTGGAGACTGTGTTCCCTGGTTGCTTAGCAACAGTGTTCTTTTCACATTGCGTATTTATTAGTGTTTTTTTTTTTTAACTCCAGCAATTTAAAGGAAGGTAATGGTTCCTAAGTGTTAGCTTGGTGCTAACGTGATATCGACGAGCATTATCAGAGCAGCAGCAGCAGCAGCAGCAGTGATCGAGCAGACAAAAAGCTGCTTCTAAAATTAATTGCAAGATGTCAAACAATTGTATTGTCTGTAAAATACGTTACTGAAGTCATCTTTATTACGGATTAACTTTGTCTCCTGTTATTTTGAGCATCACTGAAGAAAGGGCAATGAAGGAATATGAGCGGCGTTGAAGAAACATCTGGAATGTGAGCATCTCCAGGGCGCTGAGGGAACGCAGGAGGAGAGGAGGGTTGGAGTTCTTCATTTCTGAGTGAGATACGCCCCGATGGTGAGGCCGACAGCCCCTAGTGCCGCCAAACTGAAGACAGAAGTTGTTAAGGATGGCCAAGAGCTGCTGAACACAGAGTCCTTCTTCCTCGTGTACAGATCCACAAAGGCATCCTGGGAAAAAATTAAAAAAGGAGAAGCAAAAAAAAATTAGAAGAAGGGGAAAATCAGTACACAGGACAGGTCTCAAATGTTTGAAATAATATTATTAGATAATTTATCTCCTATAAAACAAGAAAAAAGAGAGAAATTTTTGAACTATTATTCATGAAGAAGTCCAAATTCGATGAATATGCAAAGAAAAAAGCATCTACAGCTACACGTTTACGAAGAGATTTAAATTCTATAAATATACCAATATGCCTGTGCTGTATTTGCATACGGAAGCCTGATCGGCTATATGTTATGATGCAATACCATGACTTATTTAAAACAAGAGCAGTTCAGGAAACGGTTTGATCATAGTATAATTGATCAAATAAAAGACATTTTAGCATCCTTTACAAAATGGCCACTCTCCGACCTCCTTATAGATGTTCTTCTGCATTAATCACATGCAACCTTATTACTCTGACATCACAGTTAAGAGTTGTAGTAATTTTAAGTTCTGTAATAACCTGAGGAAATTTATTATTTACTCATAATTAATGCACTTTTTCCAGACAAGTGCTTCTATGACCACAAGGTGTCGCTGCAAGAGAGAGAGAGCGACCCGAGTCTGATAATCTACAATCGTTCAAACTGAAAACAGGCCACCTCAGACGGGAAACATGTTAGCACCCTGGACAGGCCTAGGACTGAGAACTGTTTGAGCTCAATAAGTTTGTGTTACTTCATTCGCAAATACACCTCACTTTTAAAACCAACATGACACATGAATCACGCTGACTCGGGCAAATCAATCCATCAGATTTTTTCTAACACCTAGGTTTGTCTTAATCGATCAGGACGTGAGACAGCTTATCCTTAACACTACCACATTCAGTCATTTTACTTCAGGCTGCAGGTGTGGAAGAAAACTTTTCCTTTCTGTTGTTTGCAGGTTTGAGTTTCTGCCTTTAGTATATTTGAGATTTGCAAGTTAATATTAGCGTGTGGGTCACTAAAATATGACAAGAAAGCAGTAGAGTAAGAAATGAGTCCTGCCTTACTAAAACAAAAACATTTCCTGGCGGGAAGTGGCCTAATGGTTTCCATTAACCAGTACAATACCAATGAGACCATCAGACTTATAGTCCTAAAATGAAGTGAGTCTAATATTGTGTATATTGTTGAAAAGTTAGTTGTCCAAGTAATTTGTGAGTTTTAATTTTTTTGAGTTTTAACTGTATACTTTAAAAATATATATTTTTCACAATTAAGTGAGTGTATAATATGACATATGACATGGATATGACAGTTATTTGTTGGACATTGAGTTCAAATGATAATTCACATACAGGAAGCCAGTCTTAATAAAACTGGCATTGAAGTTAAATTAACTTTGATAATGTTTCGGTTAATTTTGTACACACACACACACACACATTTGTTGCATGCATGCACTGACTGTGTAGCAACATGATCTCAATATTCGCAGTCATTTTACAAAGTAGATATTGGAGACAGATGTGATGTCAGTATTCCATCCTGACCAATCAGATGAATATTTTTACTATAATACCTTTACTATACTTTTGAATAAATACACAATACAGAGTAACAGAGAGCTGCCCCACAGTCGGCACCATATTTTGTCGCTCTTTGCCCCACCTGGTGGTAGGAATGTGAGTCACACCATGGTTTGAGCGTTAAGAACACACACACAGCCTCCTCTGAGTGTTCTGGTGTGTGCCGAGCGATCTGGGGGGTCGAGAGTCTAAAGATCCATCTGCATGCCGACACATGCAGGAGACCAAACGTGCCTGATTAGAAACAGACACTTTATCTTCAAACACACACATTCCATAAACACTCCCAGGCCAGGTATAACCACAGAGTCATGTAACTGACTCCACCTTTCTGGCTCTAACTGGGAAATGGAAAGTTCTTAAAAGTGCACAGAGGGAGTGAGGATGTCCGGTAACACACAGCTGCTCTCATCTCAAATCGGATGGTTTTGTTCTTAACAGGATGTCTAATAGTTACAGCTGAAGTCGTGCGGATAAAAGGGGGGAGCGGGGGGAGGTGGGGGGCGTGTGGGACAGTTCCTCTTTGTGGTTTGTTTGGGAACAAGATTACGACACAATTACCTCACTCCTTACATAATCTCTCCACTTCACTGGCACGGGTCGTATCAGTGCACGTCAGAGCTCGAGCAGGGCACAATCGCCTCTATTTACAAAAACGTGTACAGTAAAGCTCGGCCAAGTTTTGATTTTTTTTTTTTCCATTTGTGTGAAGTGTACACATTCAAACCATATAAAGTAACAATACGACCAAAAAAAAAAATAAAAAAAGTCAATCAGCCAAAACATGTTTAAGGTCTCAGGTTTTTTTCCACAAACACACAACCTGTTTAAACTGATACTGAAACTCCTTCTGTCTGTCAGTGGTGGTCAGTGATTAATCATTGGGAGTAATTGTGATTAATCATTGGGAGTAATGAAGATCAGTCATTGGTCATTGGGAAAAATACTGATTGGTCATTGGAAATAATGGAGCCCAATGATCACTAGGCTTGTTTTGAACTAACACTACTAATGCAGTCTTAAAACTTACCAAATCTAGCAACAAAGTCATAAGATGGAACACTGAAGTCACTGTAATTCTATTGTACGGTACTTCCCCACCACTACAGCTCACACACTGCTCCATGAACTATTCCCTAAAATTCATTCCTATCCCAGACATTTCTCAATGAATGGTGTGAAAGTTCTGCCAGGTCTGACTCTCATGATGGCAAAGTTCCTAATCTCTATTTTACTCAAAGCGACCAAAAAAAACCCTGCTGCCCATGCCGTTCTATTGTCAGATAAGTCTGTGATAGCAAGGAAAGTCCCACAGTAAGAATAGGAGGAAGTGTCCTGAGTGATTAAGACATGACACGGGTGAATATTTTTCCTGCTTTAAATGCCCTCAGGGTATAAAACACTGGATTGGATCACCTGCTTGACTTGTGCGATGCTACTATGCTATAGCCGTCACATGACAGAACGGGACCATAGAATCCAAAAAGCGTATGACCATATCATCACTGTATAGAAAACTAGCATTAAACAGGTGAACTGGCTAACTCGCAACGTAGCAACACACAGGCAAACATTCAACTGTAGCTAAAAAGAAAGGCACTATGGCGTACAAGATAAACCACAAACTAGCATTGTGGCAAACAGATCTCATAAACTAGTAGGCTAACTCATAAACTAGCGTTATAGCAAACCAGCGAACTTATGAAGTAACATCATGGCAAATTTTAAACATGTACCCAAAAAAATTTAAACAAAAAGTAACAAAGATAAATTTTAAAACCATCAAAGAAAAGAAAAAAGGAAAATTCTAGAATGTTTCTTAAAGAGGTAAATAAGAAGTCAAAGAACAAGAGTCTCCTGCTCTGGTCACACCAGAATCCGGTGTAACCCCAGACTCAGGTGTAAGTACAGACACTGTGTCCATGATGTAGCTGTTTCTACTGTAAGTGAGTTTCAGGCGATGCCGTAATTAATGGCACCCTGCCTGACTGAGAACCGTGGTCACGAGCTGCTGCTGAGAACACAACAGCTGACTTTTATCTGAATGAATCAGAAGCCATGTGATGTGATGAACACCCACTCAGGCATGACAGTACTTTTCCCCCAAATCTGGCCCATTAGCTGATGTAAGCTCAGTGTGCAGAGTGTGTTGTTTGTTTTTTTTGTTCCTGAGTAACCTGCCCATGTACCTCGAACACTCGAGCACATCAGCCCTCACTAGCTCTCAGCCCTTCATAGATAACAACAAATGGAATTTGAGGTAGATATTGGAGCCAGATTAGCCCCAGAGAAGAAGCTAATACCACACATCATGACTATATTTGGGGTTAATGGGGAGGAGCTATGGAAATTCTTTCCTCTCACTATTTTAACGGCAGTCTATAGCGCACCTCATTTCTTCTTCTTCCCCATGTTTTTCCAGCAGTTAGCACATGTAGGCAAAGAGACGAGTCATAAGAGACCGAACTAGTGGAAAAGGGAATCGGCTGAGTGTCATGGGACAGTGGAAGAAGAACATCATGCTCCGTTTCATCATTTCACCAACTCTCTCACGTATACACACACACACAGACACACATGTGACCTCTCTCTCCACTAGTGGGATGAAATGGAGCATGCCTGTTTTCCATTACATATCTCTAGTGTTGTTGGATAAATACGTTTTCGCAGCATGGCTGGTCACAAGACGACGCTAATTCTGCAACACCTTGAGGTGTCATGATTCCTAGCGGTGATCTCAAACATGCTCCCTTGTTGGCTCCAGTCCGCACGTACACACATTTTCTGAAAAGCTCACAAACTAGTCTAAAACAAACAAGCTAGCATTATAGTTAACAAGCCGACACGAACTGGCATCAAACTCATAGGCTATCAAAAAGTCAAAAGGTCTTCCAACAGAAAGTTTCTGAAAATGCGGTGAACCTGCACTGTAATCTGTTCACAGGAACGTTACCATGGCTACAACCTTATACAAATGTACAAATATTTTTACCCTACCCCACGTACACAGCACTTTGTTTTAGACCGTTTCATTTGATCGTGTATCAGTTCAGTCAAACAGGACAACGGTGGTGGCCATGTTTGTGCAGATCAGCTCTGATTTAAGGACGCGTGAAGGGGTGAGATGAAAGCAGCCAGCAAAGATGAAGGAGGCTGAGATTGCTCTTTCAAAGTTTATCCTGGAGATTTTATCCTATAACAACAATTCCAGCATCATGACTATCCATGAGTGGACACTCAGCTATACGATCCACCCTGAGATAGGAAACACAACAACCGAACGCAAGACTGTGTTTTAAAGGGCTTTAAAATGCAGATTTTAATAGCAGTAAAGTTTAAATAGTAGAAATGTTTTATATCTGATGTTGATTTCTTTATGGATGTGTCAACATTTTACTCGGTTAAATGTAACGGTATGGAGTCAAGAAGTACAGTATCCACATTTAAACATACACAAGTATTCAAGTGTAAAAACGTAACGATGAAATGATAATCCTGCCTGATCAGTCAAGAGGAAAACATTGTGCTGGATTGTCAATGCAACCCTCTTCTCCCACTCTTCACACACTGACGGAGA
>JAQMYJ010000001.1:34664126-34685549 GCA_030014305.1 Clarias laeviceps
TGCCACAAACAGGAAGTTAATATCACCAACCGTTCCCATTTTATTAAGGTGTATCCATATAAATGGCCCACCGTGTAGAGTAACGAAGTACACTTGCTCAGTTTAACACGATTGAAAATGTTGAACTAAGTTTAACAGCTGCTGAGATAACCTTGTATCTTCATCTATGAACTTGTAATGGTGTAGAGTATGCAATATTACATTCCATTTGTTTACATGTAAACATAGTTAGCTTTGAGACAATGAACATTGTTAAAAGCGCTATATAAATAAATTAAATAAAAAATTTTGTTTGGGTAATTAGCAAGCTGACCTAGCTGCCTATCCATAGTGTATAATCTGAACTTGTTGGGGAAAAAACCTCTTGCTGCTGATGGAGGGTATTTAGCTCAACAGCTTCATCAGCAGAAGAGTTTAATAAGGTCAACGCGGGTCTTTGTCTCATCTCCTACGCAGCTCTTGTGTTACCTCAGCGCAAACCCTGGCCTTCACAAGGCTCCCCCAGACATCTAATGAAAACAAAAGTGGGATTCTTTCACCGGGTGTCTGGTCGTGCCATGGTTACTGCGGCGATATTGCTGTGCATTTCTCACCAGTCGCTGGTTTTAGGTAAGGTCCTGATCGTGTACAGGATGACCGCGTGTTGGTCCTGCTTCTGAAAATCATGGATATTCAATACCTCTAGTAGTAGCTCTTATGACAAGCTTTCTAAAGTAATGAAATGCTGTACTACACGGTTACAATTTTTTTCTTTTTGAAAATTTCTACACAATTTTCTTCGCAAAAATTTGGATGTGATCATGTGATTTTATAATTATCAAAAGTTGTATGGTTAGCTAGCTTTTTTTTAGCAAGCTGAACTTCGCTGCCCCCTACTGGTCTAGCTATTTTATTTTATTCATGAATGTTGCCATAATTCAACAAAATATATTGTTTTATAAATTCAATCATCACATTTACACAACTTTACAAACTTCACCCACATGCAATCAATAAGTGTTTGAAAGTTTCTTTCTTTGGCTTCGTCCTGGAGCTGCAAAAGCTAATATAGCTTTTGCAGCTCCAGGACTTTTAAGTGCAAGGCTATCATTTTAGAAAACCTCATATGACACAATTAGGTTAATCTTGAATTAAAGGTTGTGATGGGAAATAAAGAGACAAAATAAAAACTAATTGAACAAAAATCTTCCTGCCACTAAATGATCTCGCTAATCTCTGTGAACATTTCCATAAGTTCTGCCGAGTAAGTATCGAGCCAGTACAGAAATGCAAAAATGCTGCAGAAACCCCAGAATTTCAGCAAAAGCATCAGCTAGAGACTAATTGTTTTGAATTTGCCGTTTTCCCATAATGCTGATCAGTTTCTACATTCTGATTATACAGAACCATGTAAGAATATACAGCACGGCTGCGCCTGAGCACCGAGCCCGAGCCCATGGGAACAACACACACGGGGCTCTGGAGCGAAACTGCACAGTGTGAATAAGCAACACAACACAGTGGTGTAACTATCACATTGAAAAGGTGGGAACGGCTCTGGCGTAAACACCGTAAACGTTTTATACACAAGTGGTTGCATCAGACATCAACCGCCTTAAAACGGGTACTAAATTACACGCCGCACGTCTGATTATCACGTACGCGACACAGGACAGCCACAAGACCAGGCGGGAGCGGCCGCGAGATTGTTTACGCTTGTGTCCGAGTGAGGACAAAAGATGAGACTGAAAGATACAGGATTCTGGGGTGAATCTTGGATAAATGAATGGCTGAGTCATGTGACATCATGTAAAACCAGTAGCAGGTGGTTATGATTTTGATTTTAGTCTGAGCAACAAAGTATCCCGTAAATACCAATTAACCTTCAGTCCATAATACTTAAAGCGCTAGTCCAGCTAACAGGAAGTTGCTATTATAACAAGGTTCTTCCAAGGTTACTCTTCAAACATATGGCCTTTGTTATAACAACATTCTACTGTTTCACTATGGGCTGTAATTCTGATTTTGGTTTAATACTGAAAGTTCAGACCTTATTTCTGGACTCTTCTAAATTTCTGAAATTATCGTTTTGCGTGAGATTAGTGAGAAATAACGAGACAGAAGCAGTTTGGTGTTCAGCACCAGTTCAATGTAACTCCTAATGTCACGCCTAAACTTCAGCTGTGAATAGAGTGTATCGTATGCACGTCATTACCTTAATTAAGTGTTTTGCGGCTTCATTTAGTTAAACATCACATGATACGCTGGGCAAGTGCTATTTTAATCATTTGATGTTGCTTTCATGTTCCCTTCCTCATTCATTCAGTATTTTCTATCACTGATTTTTCTTCCAGGTTTAAAGACTCATGTTTTACAATTAGTGAAAGTCATTTTTCTCCCCTTTAAAACAAAACATTTACTTAATTACAACTTTATTCCTTTCAAATCTAACTTTATATATTTTTTAGCCATTCTCATATTTTTTAGGCAATCGGGCAGCTTCCCCTCATCTGAAGTATATGAGCCAGGAAAAAAGAATTCCAGTATAGAGGACTATTTTAGCCGTGGTTTGGCAAACTGTGAGATCTTGTCCTTGCTGAAAGAATCATATGCAAGTAAATTAAAAGTCTCCGATCCCTGGAGAGGGGATGAAACAAGGCCGATGGTGCAGAGGTGGCCTCGTTCATACAGCAATAGCTTCAATCTTTCAAGCTGACAACAGAGGGATTGTAGGGTGCACCAGAAATATTGGATGGATGAGATAATTACTGTCCAAGAATTGGATTTCCAAGAGTGGATTTCCATGCATGGTGAGGAATTAAGTCAGAGAAGCGAGAAATAAAGGAAGAGTTTCAAGTAGAAAAGTCAGAATTGTGAGAAACTCAGTATTTCAACTCAAAAGTCACAAAACAGTCAGTTGGGAGAAATAACGTCAAAATTTCCAGTAGAAAAGTGAGAATTATGAGGAATAAAGTCAGAATTTCAAGTAGAATGTCAAGTAAGAATTGTGAGACTTAAAGCTGAAAAGATCCCAAATGTTTTGAAATGTAAGAGGTTCATTCAATACTGTGTTGTTGGTCAGTGTTACATTTTTATTTCTCGTCAGTAGTTTTTTTTTTTTTTCCTTTTTAAATACGTCTATGAAGTGTTCTTTCAGAGAGCTTGAGGAAACACCCTACATCCTGACACCATGAGGCTTGGAGACATGGCAGAATCCAGCCAGCCGGGCTGCGAAAGCCAAGCATTCCCCTGTGGCTTGTTGTGTCTTCGGAAAGATTAACGTGTCCTCCCTGTTCTGAAAGAAAGCACAATCTCGATCTAAAAATCTGTGTGTTACAGATATGAACTTTGG
The DNA here is from genome assembly GCA_030014305.1 of Clarias laeviceps. NCBI lineage: Eukaryota > Metazoa > Chordata > Actinopteri > Siluriformes > Clariidae > Clarias > Clarias laeviceps. The sequence goes on from JAQMYJ010000001.1 coordinate 34,667,458, forward strand.
AGCATAATTTTTTGAGGGGTTGCGGTCTTGGAGCTATGTTGACACTGACACTGACATTCCCTGGCATGGAATACTAAGTGACGTAAGCCGTGATAATCAATAGATAGCATGCAAAGCTTGCAGAGAAACTCCACATGCGTCAGAGTGCACTTTATCTGCGACAGGGGGCACTGGGTACTTTTCTAATAGACTACGACTATTACATGTTTCAGATACAGTAGATCACATCATGCATATATTTAAGCACGCATAGAAGTGGCATTTCCCAAAGATTTTCAGATTTTCAGAGGCCAGATTGTTGCTCAGACTGTGAGTGGATTGTCTCATAGACAAATAGCTAGAAATCTACGCATTAAACAGAATTATAAGGAAGAACGTGAACATGGTCGACCTGAAGTCGTCTGTTGAGAAGAACAACCATATTCCTAACTTTTTTTATTTTAAGGACAGTAATAAATGAGTTTCATCAGCTTGGTTATTATGGAAGTGCAGCCTGGTAGAAGCCCGGGAGAACGTCGACATGCCTTTGTTTGGACACATTTTTAACTAACGCACTTGACGTTGCATTTCATAAATCAGTATCGATGACGACCACATGTAAAACATGCCCTTATTTACTTCCTTTTTAAAATGGCATCAATAATTTAAAGTCTTGAGGGCAGTGGTTTGATGAAAGGATCCACACCAGTACGACCAGCACTGAAGTACTGTTCCCGTCTAGCGGGATCCTGTAATCTGTCATGCTGACAGCTGGTTGGCTGACCAAGAGACAGAGAAAGACAGAGAGAGAGAAAAAAAGAGCGAGGAGAGGAGAGAATGTGTGAGAGGCGTCTTGGTCTCTGGAGATGAACTAACTTTTCCATGGTGAAGCCAGAGAATGTCAGACACGTGGGCTTTCATTACAGAGGAACGTCATTCAAGGCCAAACGTCTAGCCAGGGTGATAAGTGAAAACCGAAATTAGACCAAACAAGCCACACCTACGGTATAGTGGAGGAAAGGGACAGACAACAACCTTATGTAATAGGTCCAATATTGCATAAACTACGGAGTGTGAAACCCCTTAAGGCACGGAAGGGTCTAGACGATCATCAGAAACAAATGGGTTTCTTTAAAGGTTTTCTTTAACATATGGATTTAACACAAGGCAGTTTTTACGACATATAATATCATGAATCATGACCTCATATGCTTTTTCTGAGGTGTTGATGAAGCAGATGATGTAATGTTATGTTGTTGAGCTAGACCTAAGTGACCGTGATATTTTACAGAATGATTTTGTATTTGTTACTGTATATCACCTGCCGCTAGCAGCAAAAACAAATCACAAATATATTCAGCATGACACTAAAATGTAGGTCTGAATTGTAAACTATTTATAGATCCAGATTTCATTTCGTGAAGCTACTTATTTGGTGGGAAAACTTATGACCAAACTATCAACTTTACATGATTTTGCCTAAATGCAAATACCAAATGCTCCCAGGATTTTTTAAATAATTTTTTTGGGCAGTTGTCAAGCATCTTAAAAAAAAAAAAAAAAAAAACTTTCTTTTAAGTATTATTGGCTTCGGGAAAAAAGGGATGTCATATAATATCCTAATTGAGAGACAATGGAGAGCCGACATGCAGCTCGGGTTACGCTGTGACAGTTTAAGCTCTGATTTACAGGGTTTAGAAGCGTCTCAGTCACGCTACAGCTTCTTGCCATCCATCTCAGGGCTTCCAGCTGGTAGATGAAGACCCTGAACCGTTATTATTTCAAAGTTAAGATAATAAAACTCTTCTGAGCCTGAGTGAACAACGGCCCCCACACACACTTTTGTTTTATTAGAGTAAAAACGGGATGCTTTTGGCGTGACTTTGGAAAGGAGCCATTGGTCAGACAAGTGAATTAAGAATGGTTAATGAGACCTGGGGTCTTGGATAACCATCCAAGAATTCGAGGGGACGGTACTTGGCATTGTTCTTGTTGGGTAAGTGAAGGTATAAGCCGTCATGCCGTGGTATCACTTTGGAAAGGAGCTATCAAGTAGACAAACGAATCAAGTGGTTCTTGCATGACGGACTTAAGAACTTCTCTACAGCATCCCTCAAAGCGTGTCGTGTTATGGTAGGACCTATCATGCAGGCTTTCTTCTCCCTTTGGAACACAGGTTTTCAATCCTGGTCATGGAGTCTCCTTTGTGGTGCATATTTTAGGGTTCTCTCCCTCCCTCTGACTTATACCTTATGAAGCACCTAGTGGTCAAATCATGAAAACATGAAAATGTTGAACTAGGGTAGGAAACATGTGGTTTGGAGAAAAGTAGAAAGTGTATTAAGAATAGTTAAAAGGGTGATGCTTTAGAAGGGTGACAACCAGGGGACTGTTGTAATGTTCTGAGAAGGCCTACACTTTTGGACCAACTGGACCAAACTTCCATTCATTCGTCAAAAGAATACAGTCTTTTCTTGATTAGGATCATGTTGGATCCTGAATCTATCTTGAAAAAATACATGGATGTGATGCCCGTTACACCTAGAGGCAATTTAGAGGATTGGGGGAATCTGGAGAACCTGAAAGAAACCCACCTGGACCACTCTGGAGAGAACATATGAAATTCCACTGAGCTCAGTCCTGTAGTCCTGTAGCTGAGCATGAGGTAAAACCAGACAAACCCTCATGTCGAGTTCTGACCTGAGATAATAACTGCAACCTTTTTTCATGACGTTTCACATTATCCAGGCTATCATTCAGACATTTCCCAGCAAATAAAGATGCCTGTCTCTGTTGAATGCATCCCTCACATGACTAGGACACAATCCAAAAAAAACACTGTCTAATAAAGACCTAATAAATCCCTACACACACCTCCACACCTTCTTCGTTTACATCTTTGTTTTTTTTGTAGTTTTCTTTCGTTTTTCGTTCCCGTCTTCGTCTCTGAGCTGAGCAGGAAAGCAGGGAAAAGTTCAAGTCCACCCCAGCAACCAGCTGATTCCTGTCCAAAAAGCTGGGAGGAGGAATTAGAGGAATGCGCTGGTGCTTTGAGACAAACAACTTCACTTTGTTTCCTGCTCGCTCACATACAGGAGGAATGCAAGCATTCTCAAAAAGACACGGCTCCACAAAGACTTTTACCGTTTGTTACGCAGTTAAAACACTCTGTTCTCGTTGTTACTTTCTGGCTGCCACGTGAGCTTGCTTAAGCGTTACAGATAAAATCAGATGTTTCTGTTTCTTGTAAAATACTTACAAAGATTCTGCTGAATCTCATCGGGATAAATTTTCAGAGCCAGTGGCTGCCTTTGGATGGGAAAGTCATTTTGAGATGTGGGCTCAAAAGTATTGCCATTGGCCATCTGAGAGAACTCCAACCATTAACTGAGGATATCACGGTGTATATAGTATAAAATATAACTAGAAGGCGAGCACATCACACCGAATCTGGTGTATTTCATTCACACCGACTCGTTTCATTTATATCACAAAGATAATTAGCTGGTTAGTTTATTTAGGTGAGGAAAACCAACGTCTGGCAACAAAGTCTATGAAATAGTTAAAATGGAACAATGTTCCTGCTTCGCTGAAAGAAACACAGGATGCAACTAAAGGCATTGTTTAAATGCAAGATTTGGAAATGACTGTCCGGACCACAGGGGACGCGAACGTACGTCCTCTCCTCCCATCCGACATAAATACTTAGCGAGGATAATATTAGTTTGCAAGCCACTGACAGCGCTGAAGGTCGCGACCATCTATGTCAAGGATGTATGAGACAACAGGCAGTTAAATCCAGTTGAATGTTGCACCGTGCAAATATGCAGATATTACAGAACTCCCTCTCTCACTCTCTCTTTTTTCTTCATTAAATCCTTCAGAGTTATTCAAGAGTGAAGGCCACACCACAAAAAATAATTAGGCTTTTTTTGTTTAAATAGGAGGACGGAGAATGCAACATCAATCTTTTCTACTTTGTGTGTACCACAGGAGAAAAGGAAACAAAACAGAAAATTGAGGAAAGAACAAAAAATAAAGACGGGATCAGAAGATGAGAAGTTAGGCCTCTTGTTCTAATTTAAAGCAAGAGAAATGATCAGTTAATTTTTTTTCCACCAACGTGAACGAGGTGGGTTTGGCACTTTGCAAGCAGTCCTCCAGGTTTTATCATTACAAGAAAGCATTCGAGCTGCCCATTGCATATTGAGTCCATTTTTTAAAGATGGCGGTTACAAACTTTTAGTTAATTGTGATAATCCAACTCCTCAGCCCCTGACATAAGTAGTTCTTTGTTCTGGCCCGGCAAAGTGTTTTGGCTGTCTGAAAACAAAGAACTGGTTCAAAATTGGGCACTAGCTCTGAACTAGCTCCTGAATCACCTTGGTGAAAAAGGGGTATGAGGGAACCTTTGAAGGATCCTTGTTTTTAACCTACGAGGACCACACAAGGCACCCAGAATCTTTGATTAGCCATTATAAAATAAAATACGTGAAGGCTTCTGCAATGAACCATATTTACATACCAGAGCAGAGAGGTGGTGGTGCTACTGGTGAGGATGTATTTGGGGGTTTGTCCAGTTATAATTTTACATACAGTATAAGCACGCGTGCTTTAGTAGTTTGACATGAAGTCTTTCCATCCTCTTCGGTAAGTTCGGAATCTCACTTCTCTTGAATCTTCCCCGTTTCACTTTTTCCGCACTTTGGCCGTTTTGCTATGGATTTTGACATCTGATGCCTACACTGTGTTCGAACTATGCATTGGCTGTTTCTTTTACAATGGGACACTCTCAGTCACAAAGAAAGCTTTCATTGAGATGTTTGCAAGAAAAATAAATATTATTTTTGGCTAAAGTTTCTTGTAACATCCGGCTTCGACCCGCAGACCGGACGAAACAGGCCTGGTCAGTTAGGGTCATGGAGAGAAAGAAAAAGAGAGAGGAAAAAACAGTGGATACCAAATTTCTGGCCTCAGGAATGACAGAAAACAAGAGCAAGAACGTCAGAGCAAATTTACTCTCTGTGGTCAGCTGTGGTCATCGTGGGTGCGCATTAAGAAACAATCTGGTTAGAATTTATTGGTGTTTACGGAGTTTCAACAACGGTTACTGTTGGGGCTTTTTCACAACTTGGGTCTCCTGATTGCATGTTTGTTTTCACATTAAAGAATTCCTTCTCATTCATGGATAGATTGTGCAATTCCATGACAGCTTCCCCCGCCTGCTGCAGGCCACATCATGGTTTGGTTGGAACACCGTTCTCAAGAGGACCAGAGAGATTGGTTTTTCGGAATCATTCTTGGTTTTGAAAAGTTTTTTTCTGCTTCAACAACTGGACTGAACTTCTAGCGGAAAGCAACTTCAGATTTCAAGCCAGAGGCCACAGTGGCGCATTAAAGAGTTGACATGAAAAAGAAGAAAAAGGAGAAGAAGAAGAAGAAGAAGAAGAAGAAGAAGAAAAAGAAACGTGTCCTCTTTGTGGTAACACCAGGTGTGGGGGGATTATGAGTTGTTACCATGTACAGGTGTAGAAGAAGAGTAAAGACAACATGTGTATATGTCATATAAAGTAAAAAAATAAAAACCTGATGTCTTGTGAGACTCCTGAAGCCTTGACACCCTGACAGGCAACGTATCTGCTCCTGTAACACCGCAGCTTTACCACATGGAGCTAAGCTATTAAGATGTTGACTTTCATATTAGCTAAAACTGATGATGTAGCTGACAGCGTAGGGTGAACCCCTCCCCGGGCCCCTTTCCTTCTGATGTGGTCTGGCTGTTGTTGTAGTATACACAGTCTCTCTGTCTGATGCTCATTAAACAGGGCGTCTGTAGTTTTCACGAAAGTTCCCCATCGTTTATGCTGAATAAAGCCCTTTTGTAATAGAATATGTGAACCATACATAATAGACTGGATCTACCAACACTGCAAAGGTTCTCGATGGTTAATCACAACAGAGTCTTAAAAACATGGGCGTGTTTAACGGTAAAATAAATCCCATGGATAGCGTCATTATACAGAGTTATTATAAGAATAATATTTTGTATACTTATTAGACCCACACAGCTTTCTCTTGCTGAATTTTCCACTCGCACAACACCTTCGATCCAAGTTGATTTATACTTGTGTTATTGAGGTACTGGGGCTTGGCTTGAACAAGACCTTAATAATAAATACAGTATAATAACTTTCCACTGCAGTTACTAAATTAAGAAAAGACACACAGACCCTTCTTTAAAAACACTTTTTAAAACATACGTATTTTCCAGCAGCATGGACTGTTTTTTTATTGTCGTTTTTAAAAAATGACATTTATATCATTGGCTCGTAAACATGTCTAGACATGACTTTAATTGGACGAGGCGGATCAGAAACCTGGCGACGCCCACCTTATGAGTTATGCAATTAAAAGCTGGGAACAAACAACTCGATCTGTGCGATCTTGAAGTTTATTGCTTGATCCGTTTCTTCTTTATTTAACAAGATGAGGAAAACACGAGGTATTGTAAACACACCGGGAATAGAAGTGGGTGGGGCTTAATCCTGAATATTTTCTCATAATTTAATCCTAGCTATAGTGAACACATTATCTGTTCATTTTGAATAATATAGTCATATTTGTTCCATCTCATCAGTCCAGAGAGATGCCCTAAGGGTACCTGGGTGTGATGTCCTCTAAATCAGACAGGAAGCTTAATGCCCTTTAAGGTGCTGGTGTTACACCATAATGATTTCATAATGATCTCAAAATCTGTCTCTTTCCCAGACACTTCATGAGAGAATATCTAAATCTAAAGCCGTGCCCGTTCACTTCACTGGAAAAATACAGAACTGCACAATGCTGAAGGAAAGACATTTGTTTCGAAACTATTTTAAGTCCACCTGAAATGTATATCAGGAGTACAATGACCCATACAAAGTCAAACCCTAGCAGCAATCTGTCTCAACCAGGAATTCCCACGGCTCGCTCACACCGCGCTAACAATACAGCAGCACAGGACGGAGCACCGTGGCTCCAAATATAGTATCAGCCTTGAGCATGACCTTCCCCTCACTCGAGCTAATCCGGGTGGGCTCCATGCACCAATCTGAGCCATTATGTCAGCCTTTCTCATCTTTCACCAGCAGCTCAGTCCCACAGGTGTGAACGCATGGTGCAGGAGGGGCGGCCGCGAACGGGAAACGTCCTCACCGCTCGAGGAGCCGAGCGGACTAGACGTTTGGGGGTGAACAGTTCTATTTCCAGGCCGTCTCACATATCCCTGAATATTTCAATGCCCGTGTGGTCACCTGACACTGAGCTACACATGCGGAGCGTCGGACAGGCGGCCGGTGTTTGAGTGATGGCCACTTAGTGTCAGATGTTACTCCACTCATGCATCTTTCACCTACATGTGTCCTGCTCTGGTTGTAGCCACAGCAAGAGGATATAATTGATGTCAGGGAGTTTCTACAGGGAAGGTGATCTCATGTGGGATAATGAGACATGCGTGCACGGATCGGGGAGCTCATCTCAGGAACAGGACATAAATCAAGTGGGCTTTATGCTAGAAACCTATTAGGGCTAGGCACAATGTACAGAATAACACAGGATTGGGTTAAAAAAGTCATCTCTGTTACATTACGGCATTTAGCATATGGCCTTATCTAGAGGGACTTGTATCTCATAATACATCTAAGCAGTTAAGGGTTAACAGCAGGAATAACCCTTGCTCAAGATCTCAACAGGCCTAGCCTCTATTAGGAGGGTGGCGTAGCGGTTAGCACTGTCATGGTCGGGGTTCAATACCCACCTCAGGTGAATGTTACAGGGATGACAAAAAAGGTATAACAGTCCTGATGTTCAATGTTCCCAACCTCACAATTTCTCCGATTGTATTACTACATATCAGGCTCTGATTACAGTACAGTCTTTAATATCAGGCTCAGAAGTACAGTATGCGCATGTGATTAAGTTGAATTAGAATTCATGTAGTTCTGGTAACGTTAGAAACTCTGGAACACTTTCCCATGAATTATCCCTTAGAGATCCAGGCTCGTCGAGGGTGAGCGGAAATTACGTGAGCTTCAGTCAAATCGAAACCGACATTCCTTTCATGGTTGAGAAACAGACAGCTATGAGATGCGATAACTGCTAAACTGGGGTTGGAAGGGGGACCTCCTTAATGGCTTCCAACAAAGTGTTTCTGAAACGGTTCTACCCTCTCAAGGACTTAAGGCCAAACTGAAACCTGTGTGTGTGTGTGTGTGTGTGTGTGTGTGTCCATTCAGCTTCAAGACTAAAACCACCCTTGTGTTCTGGAGTTATCCTGGTTCCAATCGCTTGCCTAAGCAAAAATAAAATAAAATATAAAAACATCGCCCACACGCGTGATGGGCCTCTCAGGAAAGCAGCAACACCCTGGTCTACTGTATTTATTTACTTAATTATTTATTTATTCATTTCTAAAAGTGTAGCCTCTGGAGGCAGGTGACAGAAATAAGCAGTGGAAGGGTGTGGAGGGCTTGTGGGAAAATCGTGTGTGGGATTAGCGCTGTGTTTCGTCTGAACAATTACGCAGCAGCGCGCCAGAACAATAGCTCCGTGCAGCCTCGGATCGCTGCATCCCGCACGCTGCTAATGCACAACGCTTCTGTTTCTAGCCTTTAGAACAATTACCTGACCTTTGTGGACAGAAGTATTGAGTGGGTGTTTATTTTAGCACGAACAGGTAGTTAGCGTAAAGCTCGCGGAGAAGAGCTTGTTGACAAAGATAGAGCTGCTCTAACCCAAAAATACCACGACCCACCCAGATAAACACCCAGTTTACTAACAGGACGGGTGTTTCAGGATGTTTGAAAAAAAAAGATAAGACAAGACTAATTCGAAAGAATAAATAAGTAAATAAAAACAATATTCTAAATGGCAAATATCTCCTCAGGGAAATTTATTTAACAGGCTAGCATAACCACTACAAAACTTTCTTAGCTAAGAATAAACATGAAGCTGAGTAAACTAGCAAAGTGTAGCTAAGTAATTGATTGTTAGCTAAAAATGGAATGTTAGCTAGCTAATAACGCTGTGATACGAGTGTCAAAAATGATCTGCACGCCGATGATATTAAAATTTTTGTGCTTTCCATTCAGGGCTCCTGTCTCCCCAGTCACTACTGTGCAGGTGTGAACGAGTTACGTCAGTTTTCAACATTTGTAACTGCGGTGCGAACAAAAAATGACACCTCGCTTGTGATTTGCACGAAAGAAAGAAGAGCAGCGTGCAGCGAGTTATTTTTGTTTTGCAAAGCAACTCAGGGAAGAGCATCAGAAGCGTTTGGATATCTGCAAACAAAATTCAAAGGTGAAAGTTTCTTAAAGAGAATCATTACCGGTGATGAGACACGGATTCATCACTACGAGTCTAAGAGTAAATGTCAGAGTCTGGAACAGAAACATCCTCAATCGCAGACCGAGAAAAAGCTCAAAAGTCAACCATCAGCTGGAAATTTCATCAACATCAATTTTTCTGAGATTCTCATCTCAAGGGCCAGAAGTATTGGAACATTATCAGGATTCAAGAGCTGAAGACTAAACCTCAGATTAAACACAGAGGACTGATATCTAAAACTTTTTTTAATGAGGGAATACAGAGGCTTGTTGACAGACAAAGTGTATTGAAAAGAATGGAGATTATGTTGAAAAATTACGCATTTGTCATTTCTAAAACCTAATTAAAATGAATTCTACAGCCTGAGTGCGTATTTAGTCTAGCTAACGGTCAAGCATAACACTACAGTAGATAACAGATAAGGTCCTACTTGTTACTAAGCAAAAATACAAAGGCAGCTAAGTATAAGAAGCGTAGATTAGCATTAAAAAAACTACATAAACGCAAAGACAGATAAGTTCCTTCTGCTATTCAGAGTTTTTTTTATAACAGTTTTACATAATTAAATAAAGTTAATTAACTCCATAAAAGAGCTTGTGTGTTTCTCGTCTTGCTAATGAAATAGAATAAAAGTAGTAAAAATAATGCAGTAGTTACAAACATGAAATACACAACATCCTAACTAGCAGTTCAGAACAGTGTGTGTTGTGTGTTATGGAGGAAAAACTTCCCAGAAATTTCACACACATCGAGCAACTTTGCCCTTGTTTCACACTTTGGACTGTTTCTTTCCTGCGTAAAAGCTTAAAATCAATATGAGCTGCTGAAGCTCTTTACACGTGGACGTCCAGAGGGAGCGAGGAACAGAGCGCGAGTGTGAGACGCACGCGAGCCTCAAGGCCCGCTTTATTCCGGCTAAACCGTGTCAGTAGGAAAGATTTCCGAGACTACAGGCGCTCTACTGATGACTTGACTGGAAACACACACACACAGATGGAAAGCGGTGGAGAAAAGCTCCAGTCAGGGGACCTTGGCAGGGGGGGAACCTGGCATGGACACACACACATTTCAAAACACACATTCATACTCAGCCACAGCCTTTAAATGTCAGTGTATGTGTGTGTGTCACATTAGAATGAGAATATACACAAACGATATTGTTTTACAGGTTAACCGACTAATCTTAGTACATAAACAGTGTTGACATTTTCTAAAGTTAACCCGAGCCCTTACACTCGATGTGTCTCGTTTCCGACTTCACGCTGCTTCATGACTAACCCGCTAATTTATTCAGTTCATTTCATCACTCGCTCCATATTTAGCCTGACTGTAATGCTAGTTTGTTTGTAGCTGTTTTATTACAGCGCTAGTTTGTGGACACGCCTGTTTACTGTCTAAATTTTTAACTAGAATTATAGTTCCACTTTTGGATCATAGCATTAGCTTTAATTTATTTACTACTGTTTACAGTATGGACAGTTTTCTGTAACGCCACTTCATGGATGAACAGGTCTACTGTAATGATGGCGCTATATTTAGATTGTGTTCCATAATTATAATTAGCTTCATATTTACACTAACATAGCAAGAGCTGGTTGTTTAAACCTGTGGACTATAAACTATACATGTTTATTTATTTACATTATACAGTAGTAAGTTTTTTTAAATAACCGATTTACAGTGATATTTCCAACTTTAAACTGTACTGTATTATAATAGTTTATTATATTTCAGTTTACTACAATGCTAGCTCACTGTTTAATGGCTTTACTTTAATGCTAGTTTGTGGGTTAGCCTGCGTACTATAGCGATCATTTATATATTTTGCCTGTTTACCATAGCACTAGTTTGTAGGTTAGCCTGTTTACTATGACGCTAGTTTGTGTGTTAGCCTGATTACTATAATGCTAGTTTGTAGGTTAGCCTGTTCACTATAATGCTAGTTTGTAGGTTAGCCTGTTCACTATAATGTTAGTTTGTGGTTTAGCCTGTTTACTATAGATAGATACTTTACAGATCCTAAAGGAAATTCCAGTTTCTTATCACGCTAGTTAACATTTTAAACTCCTTTAGACTCCCATTAAACTACCATGCTTGTTTTGCTATAAATCTAGAGTCACATTTTATCCTATTAAACGTGACAGCAACTTGTTTTAAAGCCTTTTTACTACATGGCTAGTTCACGGTTTAGACTGTTTAAAGCTAGCTTTGGTTTACCTTGTTAATATTAAAGCTAGTTAATATTAGCTAGGATTTCTAATCAAGTTGAGGTAGCTCAGGTACCTGAGCGCATATTTGGTATTTAGCCCGTTTCATTTTATTGTAGCTCATGGTTAGGTCTACATTTAGCCTGTTCAGTACGTGTTACTTTAGGGTTAACAGGCGTGCTGTTTCGCTAGCTCGTGACTTAGCGTATTTACTCAGTAAAGACCAGGTGAGTCGTGTCCAAGTTGGTGTGTTTATTATCATAGTTTCCACAGAAGGCCTACAAGGGACTGACTGTGTGTGTGTGTGTAATATCTAACCATCTCACTCTGTCACTTCTCTAGCTCTCCCTTTCTCTTTCTCCTCATATCAGCCCCGCAGGTGTGTGCAGGAGAAACAAAGGGCGCACACAGGTCATTACACCAAAGCCGGGTCTGTTCAGGTGCTGACGATACACAGAGGGTCGTGTTATCATGATGCAGGAGAGCCGTGGCGTGTGAGCTCCAGCTGACGTCCCACGCCTGGCCTCAAATCACCAGGGTTAAGTGTGTGTAATTCAAGAGGCTCTGCACACAGCCAATCATCCAGCATGGCCTGCAACGCTGCACAAATAAACACAGGTGTGGCTCACCTTTCCTTCTGCTCTTCCCTTGTCCCTCCTTCCCACCCTATCACGCCTTTAGGGCACAAGATAGGGGCTTTCCAGGTAAAATGAAAGAGAAGGTGCACAGCTGTTTCAGGATTGGTGTGTAGCCGAGGCGAAACGGGATACGTACACATTATCAAGAACAAAGTGATAATCTGGTCTAAACAGATACAAAAAGAAGGAGTACTGTTTTATTTTTCCCACAGGGTGACAAGGGGTGCGTGTGAGTGTGTGTGCTGGAAAGTGTGTGCTGGAACTGGGATCTTGTATGACAAGACGTAATGTGATCAGCCAGATATAAAGCTGTGTGTTGAATTTGCTTCATCTTAACTACCTGCCTGGGCTCAGTGGTTATAATTACACTACTAGGGTGGTTAGAACCTTCGTCCCAGCAGGAACCACAACGTCAGATGGTTGTTGTAGTTAGTGATGGTAGTCGGGAACCATTCCGTAATCGCTCGTCAGTTTGAGTAATCAGTTTATAACATAACAGTACAAAACTTCTGTGAAAGGTCGGTTTTTTGAAGTCTTTTAATCCAAAGCAAATCAAAATTGAAGTGAATATGAGTACATTAGCCATAGATCTTAGATCTTGTTATAAATTCTTCTGCTCTGTATACCGACCGTGAAGTTAAGTATTATGGAGGTAATGAAAGTATTATGGAGCTTTGGAGCAGTAAGTCCCACTCAGGCCATTGATTTGGTATTAATATTGTTTTAAAGTAAAACCTACAATGTTCCAAAGTCTGTTATGTTGCCAAACCAACATCACCACAGAATTCTGACAACTGCTTTGGAGTTTCTCTCAATCTCGCTCTTATGTTTTAAAACGTAAGCGTAACCACATGTCCACGATAAGGTCAGACAGAGATCGGAAGTTCGATTCCAGGGTGATGCTGTAACCTCTCGCAGCCGGAGGTCTAGAGAGAGCTGATTGGCCGACCTCTCTCACAGAGGAGGGATGAGAGGTACTTAGTGTTCCCACATAAGTTCTGGCCCGAGAGACTCGTGGAAACAACGTGAGCCAGATTCCCATCTGATGCCGGGGACAAAAAAAAGGTGTCTTAACTCTGTTCCGACATCAAACTCAAACAATGTCTTTGTGTAAAACCAGGCAGAGAACAAACAAATAGTTCATGTTGTTCTTGCGGCTCAAACAATCCACTTGGGTTGAAGTTTCAGCATTCCAGGAGTGTCAAAAGGAAGCCACAAAAGATGGGGCACAGAAAGAAAAAAAGAGGAGGAAAAAAAAGAACACCTATTTTTAAGCAAAACCAGGAAGGAGGTTAACGAGGACAAGGTCATATCTTAGGGTTAATGTGCTTTCACACTCTGTCTGTTTTTACAGGACGGAGGACAAATGAAGACGCCTAAAAGCACATTCTTGCCCTATAAGGCTTTCCTCTTAAGCCAGTTTTCAGCAAGCAGTCTTTTCAGATAACGACTTAGCGCCGTGGTCTCTAACGACAGACCTACGATTAGCGAGCGATCATTATCACGTTCTGCTCATGTCCTCTTCATCATCCAGCATGATGGTGCAGAAAAACGGCTCACATAATCACATGAACTAACTTCAGCTTGAGCTTGAAGGAGGAAAGATATTTCTGGGTCTGTTTCCAGGTGTGCTGGTACCGGATTTGTGGCTGTCCAGAGAGCTCAGCGTTTGGGATCGTTCGGGAAAGACGCCTTTTATTTTCTTGTCAGCAGCCTTTGTGTCACATTGTGCCTGTACTCATGATTAAGAATTTCTTCTTCTACAATGTGTGATTATTTGTGTAAAACTCAATTCCAGTGTAAAGTCAGCTTAATAATCGTTCTCAAAACATTACGATACTGTACCTTGGAGCTATATTCTAGCTAATCAGGTCAGTTTAGCCTGTATGGAACTTTGTGCAAGTTATAGGACTTTTTAATCTGAAAATAAGTAAGTATACGCCCCTCTCTACTAGAGCACTGCGATTTTATTGATTCTTCAGTTTAATCCATCTTTTGTTTGTTCTAATTTTGAGTTTCAGCAGCTTCCACAAAGTCCATGAAAAATACTCGTTTTCTAAGAATATCGCTTTTGCTTTTTCTTCTTTTGAATTTATGTGTGGTTTCTGCACTACTGCCACCTAGTGGACTGTAGCATACAATTGACCGATTAACAGTTCTTCTTCTTCTTTCGTATATATGGGCGACTTGATGGAATACCGCCGACTAGTGGATTCAAAAAGGGAGCAGAACAACAGTGTTTAATAAATACAGTGGAACCTTGGATTGCGAGCATAATTCGTCCCGGAAGCGTGATTGTATATCCAAGCACTTGTATATCAAAGTGAATTTCCCCCATAAGAAATAATAGAAACTCAGAGGATTCATTTCACAACCCAAAAATATTTATATAAACATGATTAATACAAAATATAAAGTAAAAATAAAACAAATTAACCTGCACTTTACCTTTGGAAATCCAGACAGATCAGTGTTTCTATTAGTATATATGTGTGTGTGTGTGTGTGTGTGTGTGTGTGTGTGTGTGTGAAGCTGAAGTAAGACATGAGAGGAGAGGAGGAGAGAGAGGACTTCTGTGTAGAACGACATTTATGATAGAGATGAACCGGTTGATCGGTCAGTGACCAGAATTGTCTGGTTTTCAGTCTGATTGGCCGTGAACGGTGATCGGCCTCAGATATAAACGATTCTGTGCAGAGAGCATAAGCTATCAAGCGGTGCAACAGTACATTATCAAAAGCAGTGTGTGTTGAAGCCTCCGATCTGCCTTTTTCTCCAAACTCTGTGAGCGAATTAGTGTTAAACCCACTCATTACACACACTTACACCGGTCTCAAAACACTGCGAGTGTTAATTAGTCTTGAAAAGTCTGTCAAATTGCATTTTGAGAGGCATTTGAGACAAAAAAAAAAAACTTAGCTGTTTCTTTATAATCCTACAGGTGGCGCACTCTGAACTATTCACACACTGGCATCCCGTGTGCTAGGAGTGAATTATTTGCTAAGTTTGTTTAGAAATAATAATTATGACGGTTGATAGAGATACGTGATGCTCAGTAACAATGCAGCGTGTTGTTTCATTTAATTTGAAATTAATTTGATGTTAAACTCTGTATTATTGTATTGTATTATTTAAATGCTGTGCTTGGTTTTTTAATGAGAAAAGTAATGTTATAAGGAACATTTAATTACTCATGTTCAATTCAACTGTACAGCTGGTGAATAAAGCTAAGGTATAAAACTTTTATGAGTTGAGACAAAATCTGAAAAAAATTTAATATAGAATCGGGATATTTATTAAATTGTAATACTTACAGGATAACAATATTAATCAAATGGGCACCGCGGTATCGTGACAGTATGGTATCGGGTGGTGAATCGCGTCTCTACAAATAAGAATACATTAGTGCTATTAAAAAAATGAAACCAAACCGCCTGTATCATGGGAAATCCAGCACTGAGGCGCTCGTACCTCACCGGTGTAACAGTGTATATACACCTGAAGCACAAACACAAATTAAAACGAGCCACATCGCACATGAATCGACTGACTGAGCCGACTTGCGTATCTGCAGATCCGTGACAGATGAAGGTTTGAACTGACTAGTTACTGAGTGTCTACTGTAAATGAATCATATCTGCTAACCTTCACTTTTTAAACATTCCAGACCTTCTCCAACAACATCCTGACAGGGTTCAGATCCGGTCTGCTCTGAATCACGTCATTCACTTCCTTTAAACAGATGAAGTGCTTAGAGATGAGCTTTTATTTTGCTTTGTTTTGTTTTTTTCCTTTACGTTGAGCTCATTCAGAAAGTTTGGTTAAAGAGAAGCAGAACAGGAAATTGCAGACTTCAGCACATTTTTTTAGTCCTGTGTTTAACGCTTCCTAAATCAACTTCCCTTCACGGTTCATAGATATTTCTGAAATCACGTGACCTGTACAGCTGTAATGGCGGAGCTGAATAGATTTCCTCGCTTATCTACGTGCTAGCATGCTTAGCATGGCGCGGAGTCCATGATGGAATTGATGCATGAAAGAGACATTATACTGTTTGCACAAAACGCTACGGACATCGAAACTACGCATTTTGCTTCCGATTGTAGAATTAGTATGATTTTGCCTTTTACCAGAGACACATGAACTCAGAAGTTCTACTTCACTAAAGGAAAAGCAGGGAGCTGCGGTGCACCTGGATCTGAATCAGAGCAGCTTGAGCGCGAGGAATTTCAGGGTCATAACCAGCTGGGGAACCATTTAAGTCATTCCTTGAGCATCTCCTGTTTCATATTTCTGGTGATGGTGGAATACGACCCTCGTAGGGGTTTAAAACCTCAGATATGATGCATTTCGATCTTAATTTGATTCACAAACGATGCCAATGATGTCGAAGTAACGTCGAGAAGGAATATCCGATTTATTTTGTCACACAATGATTGTTTGTAATTTTTGTTCCCGGTGTACTGTAACTTCCGACTTCAAAGAGCCGCGTGACGACGTAACACCGCTGGAAATCCCGCGGTCAGGCACGGGGAAAAAAAGCTCGGGTTAAAAGCCGTGAAAAGAAAGACGATAATAATCTGTAACTATCTCGTTCCGTCACCTTCAGGCTGCGAGGCTTTGGTATGAGACACAAAGCTCTGCCTTTGTGAGGCGACTCCGACTCACGCTCACCGTGAACATGATACCGCGCTCATACTCAGATTCTGGTTTACCTTCGCTAATTAGCTCATAAGACATAAAACATGACAGGACGTCGGCGGGATGACGAAGCAGGTCTACTGTTACCGCCACATAATGACATAACGACATGTCCTGAAGCGGTCATTAATAAGCAATACATATTATTATTTTTAGTTACCATTTATAATTGCATTGAATGCTTTCGATTGCGACTTTGTGCTTGTTAGTTGGGCGAGCGCTGACACCTTCCATAGCCAAAAACCCTTACCGTATCAAAGATTCTTACGTTTATCATCATAGATTACAAGAAGATTATGCTACTGCACCTTACAGCCAATCAGAATGCACGGCAATGTGGTTCATGTGTTGTATTGTCCTATAGTCACAGAGCCCGAGAAGAAAAAAAATGAAAGCGACAAAGACAATCCAGGGGGAGAAAGTTTTACTGCAAGCAGATTCGCTCGTCATTAACATTCCCAGCGTGGCCCGTGACTCACCGCAGCGCTCGCTCGGAATGTGTGGCAGCACCCTGAGGGTCTGTGTGAATTACAGCGACGTGTTCCCTGACACGTGTCACGTCCACTCTGTTTCCGGTCCATGCTAGACACCGATCGCCGGGCCAAAAATCAAGGATAATAAGAACAAGCTCGTCTGCTGCTCACTCCAGCTGCGTTCACACACACACACTCACACACAGAGCTAAGAATTCATGACCAAATCCCTTCAATTGTTCCTCTAAAAGCGTTTCCTGAACAGTTTGTTAGTCCATAAAAAAAATAATAAATAAAAATCTACAACTAATGCATTACAGAATGTACAGGTTCTAGTTTTAATACGTGCAATCATCATTTCTACAGTAACACCTCACGAATCTAAGACTAATATTAAACTGATTGTACTGAAATGTATTCCTTGTTTCCTTGATGTTTATTGAAGGAGTCTTCAGTGTCAGAGCTTTGTAACAGTCAGTAAGTTTTCTGACAGTCAAGAAACTCAGGACGGTGTTCCGTTGATTAACTTCACAATTAAATGAAGGACGGACCGTTTATAGCTGCAATAGTGTTAGTGATAACAGGAACGAATTTTTGGAAGCCTCGAATTGCGAGTAACGCGGTTTGCGAGTTTGCAATTTAAAAAAATAATTTACTTGAAAAACGAGCAAGTCTTGGTTTACGAGTACCGAGTATCATGTATCACGCATGCGCTTCTTGTTTTGACG
>JAQMYJ010000001.1:34738996-34781077 GCA_030014305.1 Clarias laeviceps
TTGGCTTGTTCATCAGAGACATTTCATTCATCATTCATTCATCTCATTATTATCTAGACACATTTTTCTCACACATAAACACTTCCAAAAAATTTTTTTATTTCATTTTTGTGAAGCTGCTTTGAGACAATGCCAATTGTTAAAAGTGCTATATAAATAAAATTTAATTGAATAATTACTTAAATAAATGTATTAATTACTAACAAAGTGTAATTTTGTGAAACAAGTAGCTTCCTGTTTGTCCAGAAAATGCTTGTTTTCTTAGCGACAATTAAAATAATTAATTAATTAATTAATTAATTAATTAAAAAATTTACTTTTTTCCCCCAAATGGTTGGAAAAACTACAGTGTAACGAGTGATTCAGAAAGCTGACACTGGAGACTCCATTCATAAATAACGAAAGCAAAAACATATACAGTATGTATAGATTATACATTTATACAATAAAAAAAAAAACATTACTATTATTTTGTATATTTTTTGTTGTTATTAAGTAATTAAGATGATTATAATTATTTTTACATGGTTTATTTTTTTGTTATTAATGTTATTAATAATATTGAAGTGATTAAGATTATTGTTGTAATTACTGTATTATTTCAAATTACTGTATTGTATAATTTATATAATTATTATTATTAATGTTCTATTTTAATTATTAATTAATTATTACAATTGATCAATAATTATTAATTACTATTAATAATGCTATACTATTATTATTATCATTATTATTATTACAGTGTATACACACACACACACACACACACACACACACACACACGTTACCTCTTCTCCTTTCTCGATCCTGCGGTTGGAGCTGATGATGATTTTGTAGCCTCGCTCGAAGGTCACGACCTCCGCCACACAGTTTGGTGAGCAGGAATGATTGATGTACCTGCACACACACACACACACACACACACACATACTTTATACTCATCTTTTCATAAGTTAACAGCTGAACTTCTAACACCTAAATTTTATTTATATAGTCAGAAGCACGCTGTATCATGTGACTGATCAGGACGTCGAAAAGGTAGGAGGAAAAAAAGAATAAAAATGTATGTATACACAGCTAGTTTGCAACCAGTGAGTAGAAGTACCAAGATTCATTCTTGAATGAATGTAGACAGTTTTACCTCGCAGGGCTTCCGGAGCAGGTGGCGTCGATCACGTAGTCGCCGTCGATGCGGAACATGAACACCGCTCGGTTCTGAGAGACAAAACCAAAATAGGACCACGATCAGAACTGTCTCGAATCAGCTACAATGACTATAAATCATCACAACGAGCGTGTGATGGCCTGTAGATGTCACATGATGTCTAAAAGGATAATTATTATCCAGGACACACACCTTGGTTTTGTAGTGCAGCTCCTTCCTCATGGCCACTTCGTTCCGGAGGATGTTTCCGAGGTACTCGATCACCATCGTCTGCTTCTCGATATCCCGAGCGGCAAACAGTCCCAGGCCCTGCGCGCATACACAGACACAAACATAATAAATGAGCTGTTCTGTATAAGTCCTCACCTGTATAAGAGAAGCGGATGTGAGAGTAGATGTTGACCTGGATGCGCGAGTGAGCGAGGTAAACGTTGCCCTTCCACTCGCTGCTCAGCCGGCGGTACTGAGACGACTTCGAGTGGACAAAGTGTTTGCTGTGGGACGAACCGGCCTCCGGAGATGCCGAGTTCTGGATCGCTAATGACGTCCGGTTCCACGAGGATAAGATCTCCAGCCTGGGTGACGGACAGAGTTTCAGCTGACACGCTCATCTCACTTACATACTGTATATAACTATAGATATATTCCCCTAAACGAAACATCAACACACTGACCTTTGACCCTGCGGGTAGCTCCTGAGCTCGGACCGGGCGCTGCCTGAGGGGTTGATGGATAAAGGAAGCTCCAGCATCGGGTTGCGGCCATAACGGAAGCGATACCTCGAACAAGCGTGCACGCCCGGCAGCTACCGTCACAAACAAACAAACAAACAAACAAAAACAAACAAACAAAAGAAGTGACATGAGTCCAGGGTACATGTGAATAAAAAAAATAATAAAATAAATTCATCCTTTTGATATAATTATTACGCATCTTACATTGATTAAATACATACTGTATAGTAAGTCAGGTGTGCACGTGTTTATTGCTAAAACTAACTGTGTTAACCTTAATTATCCAAAATAAACAAACAAATAAATTTTTTAACAAATCTTAAAATAAAATAAAAATAAAAAAATATATATAAATTCATATAAATATAAACTTTATGGCTAATTAGTCAAATAGTTTTTATTAAGAATCGTTTTTTATTAAAAATTGTTCTTTATTAAAACTTTAAATATCTGTGCAAAGTTTACACCCCCTTTTCAGAATGTTTTATAAATACTCCATATTTTACGCTTTATCCAAATGCCTCCTCGCACCCTCTGCAATGTTCCATTGAGACAATTTTAATAACAAAACTATTTATTATCATTATTATTATTTTTATCTTTATTACTTACCGATTCTGCAATGCGCGTCACTGCGGAGACGGTGAGACCGAACAGATCTTCTCCTTTCAGGTAGATCGGGAAAAGACGCAGCATTCCGGTTTCCGCCCTGCGTTCTGCTACAGAGCCCAGGACTTTATCCCACACTCCTACACACACACACACACACACACACACACACAGAGACAGACATACACAATCAGGGGCGTTAACGTCCAAGAAGCAAAACAGTACAAACTACTAATCTCCGTTGAATAGTGACTAAAGGAACCCTGGAACATTCCATGTACTAATAAAATTCCACCGTCTATGAATATGCATGGAGAAGGCCACGCCCCATATTCAGTTTCACAAAGCTTTAAAATGGACAGCTGTAGATCTGTATATTTATCAATCTCAAGACTGCACACACTTCTGACCTTTAGCCGTGGTGTCGGTGAGCAGCAGGTCTTCGTAGCCCTTCTCCAGGACTCGGATGCAGAACTCTGGCCGCCCTTGGCGCTCCTCAACGGTGCACACATAGCGGCAGCGGCGGCACCCGTGCCTCATACTCCAGTACAGACGGCTAGCCTCGTACCCAGGTGGGAAAAGGGTGTTGGATGAATGGAAATGTGGCATCAGGGCAGGTGGAAGCTGCCCCATGGTGTGAAAGAGCAGGCTGCCTATGCGAAAGGTGTGTCCGAGTTCAGGATGCTGGACAGCGGCGGCGAGCTGGCGTAGCTCGTCGCGCTGGACATAGACACGACGGAAAACAGAAAAACAGCGCAACTGCTGGTCCTCAAGGTGCAAGAGGGCACCGGAACCGGAGATTCTGGGCCGATGCTGGTGGCAAAGCATAGTCTTGTCCTTAAAAAAGGTGCATCCAGCCTGCAAAGCACACGTGAAGTGGTAGACGTTGAGGCAGCGGAGTCGATGGCAGCCGCTGGTGGCGCCCAAGCGTTGGCAGAAGGCGCAGGAAATGGTTCGACCTCGCTGACGTGCCTGCTCGACATTGATCAGGGCACCAGCTTGGGTTTCATACACCTCCGAGGACCAGAGGGCACAATTCAGATGAACCCACGTGTCCAGGTCCAAGTTGAGGAGGCGAGCGGCACCGTCTGTCACCCCGTCACCCTCCTGATGGCAGAAGCAGCAGCGTCGCCGGTCCCGCAGAGACGAGCAAGGACGCAGAGATGAGTTGAGCTGAAGCAGAAGATCCTCCACTGCTTTTTCCGGGGCCGGAGATCCGATTTTCGGCACCACGATCTGCATTGTCCACTTGCGCCAACGCAGGCCTTTCCAGCGTTTCCCGTGCTGCCAAGGCTTCTCGTCTGATTGGTTCTGGGAACGAGGCTTGAGCTTGACTGTTACTTTGATATTCTGCCCGTCGAGAAGGCTCGGCTCCGGTTTGGGCTGCGTTTTTACAGACTCTGGTGGAGCAGGAGGGACGTGGACTCCAGGACGAGAAGGAGGAGGCAGAGTCTTGGGCTGGAGCTGGGCCAAACAGTGCACGTCTAAAGAGGACATGTTGTTGTTGTACTGGTGCTGCGCTTTGGATGGACTTCCTTTTGTAGAAAGGTCTGAAAGCAGGGCCACAGATCCCTGGAGAAACAAGGACCACATACTGTCATTATTCAGGCTTGTATTGTGACTCCCTTAAGCGTAACTGTATAAATTTCTATCATGCGACCTTTTTACAAAATTCCTGCATTAACTCAGTAGCTTTACTAGCTTGGACGAACATGATAGGTTCAGGCCAGTGACCGGAATCAACCGGATTTCAGCTTCATCAGCTGGAGAAAAACTTTTTTTTTAAAACCATGTGCAGTTTTGGAGGAAACGCAAAAATTATGTAACAAGACCATGTTTTTATTATGAACATACAATTGAATTTTCCATTAAGGAAAATTTATAGAAATCTTGTGTATGACGTCTGTTATATTTCTTACAAAGACAGAAAATCTGAATCAGCTCGTCGGACCCAGAATCTGGAAAAAATTCAGAATCAGCTGAATCAGAAAACTGCAATCAACGCGTCTTTAATAAAAACACTCCTAGCACTTTTAAAACACATCAGTTCCACATGGTTTCTTATGATAAAAAAAGAACATCCTGGATTTGTGAAAAGATTAAAGATTAATCCTGTATACATTTATGAAGTTGTTTATTCTAACACTTTCCCGCTGCTTTAATGTCTTTTGTAATTTCCCACCTGGGGCTAATTAAAGTTTTTTTTATTCCTCCGTAGTTTGCAATATTTTTTGAAAATAACAAAAAAACAAACCGAGTTTCAATTTCAAACTCTAAATTTAGCCGAGCTCTCGGCTTCAGCTGTATTGAAATACAAGCAGTGATTAAAGTCGTCTTGAAATGACATTTCACAGCAACAAAACACAAGCTTTTTGTTGCGTAAGGAGACAATTCATCCGCTGATGCGGGTGGGGTTTTTATTTTCTTTACTTTATAATGAATTGTCTAGAAAGGCAGGTGAGGTGAGAAACACACCTTGGCGTCATCGCTGCCTTTGGACTGTGAGGACGAGTGCAGGATGAGACAACTGTGGCTGCAGAACACCAGATTTCCATCAGAGCTCGACTGAGAGTCCTGTGGAGCGAACAGAGTGAAGAGACGCATGACACAAAGCTTAATAATTTATTTTGAAAAAGAATCATGCTGACATTACGGTATGTTGCAGCAGTGCCACACTGAAATGCAAGCAACCGTGCAATCTTTA
Source organism: Clarias laeviceps (assembly GCA_030014305.1). Lineage (NCBI taxonomy): Eukaryota > Metazoa > Chordata > Actinopteri > Siluriformes > Clariidae > Clarias > Clarias laeviceps. Next base: position 34,744,212 of record JAQMYJ010000001.1, read on the forward strand.
TAAAACTTTATATGGCATCATTCATATTCTTTAGCAAATGAGTAAAACATGAAGAAACACCAAGATCTGTTCATCAGAAATAGCAGTTCTTAATTCTTAACCCTCCTACCTGTGCTTTGCTTTGATGCTCCTTAGGGTTCCTCACGCCGCCCCCCAGGATGACCACTTTACAATGCCGGCACCACTGCGGCTTCGCACCCGGGCTGCCCGAGCTGTCTCGAAACTGCTCTCTGCCTCTCATCGGACCTGAGCACAACAAACAGACAAAAAAAATGTGTGTAACGAGAATGCTTGGCAAATCTGCCCGAGTTTGTTTCCTCCAGATCATCTCTGCCTCTCATCGTCCTTCTTGGTATTGTTCTTACAACCACACCAAATGAAGCGCTACGGACCTGATTCGCAGTTGCACCTGTAACTCTGAACAGGGACGAATTCTTAATTCTGATTAACATGACTTCACTCCACAGAACACGTGTTGAGCAGACGTTACAGGAACATTGTACAACGCCCGGCGTTTATAATCCAGAGTGATTGAGCAGATATCTGGCAGCGTGTGACAGATAAACAGACCCGAGCAGGCCGGGATCGTTACTCCGTTTCATTACCTTCCCTAATCACTGAGCGATTGATGACTCTCTGTTATCACCTGATCCACACGGGGTGCTCTGACGGGAGAAATAACGAGGCCCGAGTTAGCAAACATCGTTAAAGTGGATGATCGTCTGTCTGAATGATGAGAGGAAAACAATTAGAGACAGACTGCTGCCCCCCCCCACAGTTCCCCCGATCACAAACACACACACACATCTCCAGTCATTCTAGTTAAAAAACTTAGAGAGTGACTCACACTGTTGGCTTTCTCAGTTGGAAATACCACACAGCGACGCGTTCATTTTTTTAATGCAAACTTCACTGTCGCTCAAACACTGCACAAATCTGTGATTTGTTTTCCATATCAAACCCTCAGTGCAAAAATAAAAATAAATATAAATATAATATAAATTTATATAAAAACATTTAAAATAATAATAATTTTATTAAATAAGGACGCTTATGGTGCCATAATTTGGGGCAAAATCGCTTATTTTTATGCTGATGTTTGGAGAAATTGTGTCTAATTAATCATAAGGTTAAGATTACGGTATAAAATCTTTAAGTCTGCAGAGACCAAAATACCAGGGTGTCCAAGTCAATCCGGGACTTGTCCTGAAAGTTCTGGTGAATGAAGCAATCAATATTTACAGAAGACTTTAAGCACAGTACGGTGATAAGACTCTTAGGAGAAGTAAAACATTTTAAAGATGGCTGAACGTCCGTGAATGGCGATCCCGACAGGGGTGACACTGTGATTAAACTTTCACTGCAGAAACAATAATGTATTAGAATAAATGCACAGGATTAATGCTGTACAAAACTGTTTCTTTGTTCATCAGGGAGTCCAGGAAATTCATTTTTGGTAGAGAAGGTTAGACTATCGTCTGCTGATATGAAATTCTGCCTTTATATTTCGAAGAAACATACTCTTAGGTGACCATGTATCCACCAATCACAGTCAAGCCTTTAGCAATCTGCATCATTTAATGAAAAATGATGAGACACCCATCACATTCAGAGCTGCACAAGCCGTATAGCTAATAATACACAAAGGCAGCTCATAAAGACAGAGAGAGAGAGAGAGAGAGAGAGAGAGAGAGAGAGAGAGAGCCTGGAACACCATCAATGCGCATTCATTACAAAATACACAATTAACTTTAAAATTCTTTTAACTGTAATTTATCCTTGATATGATAAAATCTATATTATTTATCAAGGTCATACCAAATCACAAAGCTTCACTAAATAACAGAAAGTACTCACTTTTGTCCAGGTGATGTTGCGCTCCTGCATGCGTGTTCATCCTTTGTGCCACATGAGGCTGCAACAGACGTGGCTCGAGGCCTTGCACCAAGGCCTTATGTGTACCCAGACTTCCATGCGGCCACGGTCCACCGCTCACTTCATAACTGCTTGGGATCTTCACCCGGATGAGGTCGGCGATGGCCGCGACCACGTCAGTGATGTTCTAAAAAAGGCAAGCCATTTCAAAGTTCATTTCATTCTGAGTGAAACCTCCCCCTCCCCTTTTGTGCATCTTCCGTTGTATTATCCATGCTCACCTCTGCAGCGACGGGCTTCAGCGTGATGGCTATGGAAACGAGACCAGGCCCGTTCTGCGGTGTTCCAAACGGAGAACCAAAGAACATAGATGAAGGCTCGGTTTTAATCTCCCTCAGCTTAGTCTCAGAGCCTAACAAGACAAAGGTGAGAGGAAATATAAAAAAACTGCAGAAATGTCTGTGAGATTTGAGTTAAAGCATGTAACGTTAGACACTACTACCGTTCCCCCTGGATTTCGGGAACATGGGCATGACTGGAGAGAGTGACGGAGACGGAGGCTCCTGTTTGACCAGAGACAGATCCGGATAGCGGCTGATCTCCATGCCAACCACACTCTCCGGAGATGACGAGGGAACGAAACTGTCCGGCGTGTCCCTGTCCTCACAGTGCTCCTGGCCCCTGCAGGGAAATAAAGAAACCAGAGAAAAACTGTCTACGTCACTCAGCCGTCTACATTTTTTTTCAATTGCCTGTTTGTTGTCTTTTCTGGGAACCAAGGAAGGGTCATATCAAATTCCAGACTTGTGACCAAAAGATTTATTTATGGTAAATCCAATCCATGTGACAAGGACTTATGACTAAAAGGACAAACCTTAGCTCTTCCTGGTTGTTGTGAGGGGGCGTTGGTAACGATGCAGGTACGTCCACTGTTTTCGGTCCATGAGCAAGTGCTCTGGCAAAGAGCTCCTCCTCGGTCTTAAAAGGTACGTGCAGCGGTCTTGAAGGCAGACCTTTGGCCACTATGGAGATGGAATCCAAAACTATTTTATTCACACATTAAAAACTGGTGCACGTGTATTTCTAAAGGAGCATGGCCTGTTTATAGGGTGTCCAGTGCTAAGTCTTACCTTCATGGCCACCAACCACTGCTGCTTTACTGGCCAGTTCCTCTGTGGTGGCGAATCCGTTGAGCAACTTCTGGCGTGCCACGGGCGGAGGTGTGGGAGGCAAAGACGCTGGAGGGGTTGGAGGGTTACTCAGGTTGTTCTGCTATGTGAGACATAACAGAAAAAAAAAAAAACACAATGAGCCAGACTCAATTAATTCTAATATATAAAACAAACAAATAAACCACTGGTTCTGATCGTTTCTTCTCTGAACATACTTTGTAAATGAGTTGAGAGTAATAATCCGACATTCCGTCCAATGAGGCACTTCCAAAAGTGCCCGAAAGACGGCTTTCTCCGTCTAGCTGCCCGCTACCATAGGGTACAAAATGGGCAAAATTTACACCGACCAGAGGCTCCATCAGGGGCAAGAGAGAGGGCTGCTGCTGCTGATGATGACCGAGACAGAGAGGGAGGGAAAAAAAGGAAAAGAGAGGGAAGTGAGTGTGAGAAATTAGAAACCGATTGTGAGTCTAGAGAGATGGGCTCTTGAGGTTTAGTGACAGTTTAATTAACACAGCCCTGAAGTCTTGATATCTACTGAGGCAAAATCACAAGAAATTGTTTAACTACTGGTCATCATTACAAGCCGCACATTTTCACGTAGTCTAACAAGAAATGGGTGTCAAGATGAGATGTACAGTATAAGCAAAAATCTAATTAGTCAGAGGTAACATGACAAGTTCACCACTGTGACAAAGAAAAGTGACGATGCTTTCTAAATTGGTCAGCTTGATGGACAACTTGCAACTCACTGGCAGTTTGAACATACCTGATTGCCTTTTTCAATGCCTTTGGGTATATGGAGATTGGACATTCTAATCTACGAGAGACCTAGAGAAAGTAAGAGGCACATTTTTCTTACCTGTTTCAGACTGGTCATTACTGGTTCACTGGACGGATACATGGCTTGTCTGTCATCCTCGTCCTTCTTCCTCTTTTTGGAGCGAGGTGCTGGACGGTCTCCACTCTTAGGCGCACGCTTGGTCCTTTGCTTTTTCTTGTCTTCTGACATTAATGGGCTGCTGAAGTCAGGATTAAACGAAAGCTGGCTGTCTGAGAAGGTCTGTGAAAAGACAAATGAAGAGCATATAAACACAAGAGCCTGACGGAACACATTTCAGGCAAGATGAGAAGTGAATCTTTACCCCGCTGCTGTCTATGGAGCTCTGTCTCAAAAGGGCCTTGCTGTCTGTTGAGGTTTCCTCCTCTGATCTCATGCTGTCCTCAGACTTCTGGTGGGGCAATAGAGGCGGAGGTGTCTTCTTGTTCTTCAGGAGATGTTTCAGGAGCTCATTCCCACCTTCTCCTTTTGAGCTCCCGGCTGGACTTTGTCCCAGCGGATGTGGCGACACACCTTCCTTGTCCCCTTCCACTTTTACCACGCCCATACCAATGTTCATGTCAGTGACCTTTGGACCATGGCAGTCACTGGTTTCAATTCTTTCCAATTTAATGTTAGAGAGAATCTTGTCCTGGATGTCCTGCTGACTCATGGTTACTTCAGATGCTCCGCAGTAGCTACCTTCAGAAAGCTGTCGCTCCAGCTCTGAATGGTGCTGGCTGCTCTGAGAGCCTGGAGTAGAGGAGCCAGGCTGGGAGGTCTCGCAAAGCTCCTGCTCTCCAAAGAGCAAGGGATTCCTGGTGGGTGTGGATGAAGTATCTGATACACAGGGTGTCAGCGGGGCAGTTAGATCAGAGTGCGGTGTAGATGGTGCCTTCAAAGACTCAGAGTCCTCATCATTCTTCTTCTTGCAGTTCCGTTTCTTCTTTGCCTTTTCATCTGGAATGATGTTTGAATAAAGCTGAATCAGGGATGGACCAGATCCTGAAAAATTTGGTGGTAGAGTCGCAGTTGATTCTACACCAAAAGGATGACCATGACCTGGATTACGTTGGACCATATTTGGTCCAGGGAATCTTGGTGGTCTGGCTTGCCCCTGAACAAAATGAGATCCATGTGGTACTTGGTTATCTGTCCCAAAACCTGGTCTTATTTCCTGAGGGAAAGGCCCGTTTGCTATTATGGGTGCAGAAGTAGGATCTCCAATTCCAGGCTGCATGCCTGGTTGCTGGGGAAATCCTGGCCCTTGCATTTGCTGCTGAGGTCTATGTTGTTGCATGAATTCCTGAGGCAAGTTCTGGTTATAGAAGGGCACCTGGTTGAGGAGGCCTTGCTGATGTTGCTGCTCAATTTCCATTCGCTGCTTCATGCGCTGCCTCTCAACCTCCTTCATCAGCTGCACCCTCTGCCTCTCCTGCTGTTCCCGAAGCCTCTCTTTTCTCTCTCGTTCCTGAAAACCTTCACTAAATGGGTTTGTGTCTTCAAAATTCACATGAGGAGACTCGCCAGCAACTTGACTCTGACCGGGCCTGGGTAATGCTTGCTGAGGAGCAGGGCCTTGTATCATCTGAGGAGGCATTACACCAGGCATCTGAGGTCCAACAGGGCCAGGAGCTCCAGGACGCCAGGGTGGCATGTTGGGCATATTTGCCTGGTTTGGATGCATCTGCGTGGGCATGGCTGGACCAATAACAGGTTGGCTCACAGGGCCAGTTGGCATCATGCCTGGATGACTTTGCATTGGCATCATTTGAGGCTGCAAGGCACCTTGTTGCTGTTTGACTCTGTACTCTTCTATCAGTTCTGCATGCTCCTTTTGTTGTTTCCGGATCTAACACATAAAACACAAAACTGCAGTTGCTGAACAAACCATACACATTTTTTCTATAATTATTGATAATTTAAAAATGCACATGCAGCTATATTACCTGTTCAAGCTGTTTCTGCACCACACCCTGCTGCTCTGTGACATGTTTTAGTTGCTCAGCATCCTCCTCAGGAAATTCCCGTCCAGCCTTCTTAGCTGTTCTCTGCTTAGCCGACAAAGCCTTCTTTGACTTCCTGTGAGACCCAATCTGTTGCTCAAGAAACTTCTGCTGCATCTGAAGAAGCTTTTGGGTCTCACGAAGCCAGTCTTCATACTGTATTTTCTGGGCTTCATCTAAGAAATTAAACAAAACCATTAAGCTAAATAAATCTGATTAAAAAGTGCAGTCCAAATTGGCCAAATAAATAAATAAATAAATAAAAAGCTTACTGGTGAATCCTTGCCCAAAACTTGGAGGACTGGGTCTCGTCATATATGGAGCCAGTTTGCCATCCTGAATAAATGGAGTAACTGTTACAAAATATGAATTTGTAATATTTTTGGAAAACGGGACCGAATACCAGTTGCGTACCTGAGCCGGTGTCGGCTGTGGAGGAACACATTCTTCAGAGCCCTGTGATCCCTGACCTGCTTGAGCATTCACTGGAAATCTGAAAGTAAACCAGACAAGTTTAAAGAATGCATAAATATTGCATTACATCAGAAATTGTTTTAATAAACAACAATTTAAAATATTTACTTGTTCATGACCATCTGTGACATTCCCATATTGTTTTGAACCATTACTTTATTGATTCCTTTTAAGGCCACCATCTTTGCTTTCATGATAGGATCAGTAATGGCATCAAAATCTAAAAATAATAATAATATTTTTTTACTTTCCAACAGACAGTATTTTAATTATAACTTTTGTTAGATTGTTATATCAAATTAAAAATCCTGTCCCAGACTTACCTATATTTGGGAAAAATGAGTCATTGGACCGCTGTCTTATCATAGCCTGCATCTGTTTCTGCTGCTGCTGTTCCTGCCTCTCCTGATCCAAAAGATCTTGCAGCAGGAGTGGCTGCTCCTCCAGGAGCAGCGGTCGATTCTGCTGGCCCTGCTGGGACAACATGGCTTGTTGGGTCTGAGTAAGAATGCCAGATTGTTCCACTGAAAGCAGAGCATCTTTCTGATCCACTCCAAACGCAGAACCTGAAGGCTGATCCTGGATGGAACCTGAATGGACATCTAATGGACCCTCAGTTTGTGCAGAAACCATTGCTTGGTCTACAACCAAGCCAGAATTCACTCCTTGTACAGACATAGCTCCTTGATCTAGAAGAGCTGAATTAAGTGCCTGTTGTAGGCTAGGTTCTTGAAGAGTCCCTGGCTGACTACAGTTCTCTTGTTTTTGTGATTTATTATCTGCAGGTACATTGACCAGTAAGCTAGATAACACAGGAGTAGCTTCTGTATGGACACCAGATTTTGGAATGGCATCTGTTGTACCTCTGAAGCCTTCTTGAGTAACAACTGTAGTGTTTGTGATTTGATTTTTGCAAGAATTCTCTTGTGATACACAACCATTGACTTCAATTTTAATATCTTTTTCTGATTTCAAATAAACCTGATTATCTTCTTCTTTGATGTTATCTAATGATAGTCCATGCTTTTCCTCAGCCTTTCCTTCTGCAGAAATAGAATCAGAAGGTACAGATCCATTGTTTGGACTTTCAGACTTTTTCTCAGCTTGCTCCTTTTGAAGGTCAGCGCTATCGTTGTGGTCATCAATGGGATCACTGAGATCCAAATCCTCACTAAGGTCTAGGTCTGCATCAGTGTAGGCAATTATATCAAATTTCCCAGATGTCAAGAATATGTCATCTAAGTGGAGGTCATTAGCTTCCAAATCTAGATCTTTTCCATCATCTGCATCAAGATTTAGGTTCTCTAAATCTGTATCCACCAGGTCCTTGACCTCTACATCTTCAAGGTCCTTCACAGCCGATTCATCTGCATCAATTTTCTCCCCAGATCCTTCATTTAATGGTAAATCGACCTCAATTGATGGTCCGGAAGATGGTGCCGGAAAATTTGATGGGGCAGTTCCACTGAACGTCTCATTTGAAGCAGGTTGGCTCATCGACCTCATGATCGGAATTGGCCCAGTCCTTATTGCAACACTGGACTGATGCAAGTTTTCCATACCCAGCGTCCCATGCATATCTGCACCTACTCCCTGAGTTTGATTTATATTAGAATCCATGGGTTTAGGACCCTGATTGTTTGTAAAGACCATTTCTGTTCCACTCATGAAACCTAGAGGTCGCTGAGAGGGTGATTCTATTCGGTTTCCCTGCATTACAGGAGGTCCAAAAGAAAGCCGCAACCTGCTCTCAGGAGGTCTGTGTCTGAGTTCTATAAAAGGTTGACCCATGATATTGTGTTGCTGCATATCCATGCCTTGATGAGGTAAAGGCTGTAGTCCCATTTGGTTACCTCCTAATGATTTGCCCAGATCTATGGACATGGACCTTCTCATTTGTGGATGACCTTCCATCATTGAATCTTGCATTTGATTCATGGGGGGCCTTAAACCAGGCCCTGGAACACCAGAGGGAAAGCCCAACCTGTAGTTGATAAAAAAATACAAAAAAAGAAAGATTATTATAATTTGTATTTTTATATTACATAAAGTACATTCTATTACAATTTTCATATACCCACCTAGGTCCTGGTTGCCTCAGGTTGTTTGCGTCTCCTGGAAACTGAGGTCTTGGAAATTGCCCATCAGGAAAAGGGCCTCGCTGATCTCCTGGGTATGGTCCATGAAATCTCTGGGGGCTTCGTACAGCTCCTGGACCAGGATATGGTGGAGGTGGTCGGTTGAATATGTCATTTTGCAGACCTCTAGCTTCTTGACTCCAGTGTTGAGGGGTTCCTGGAGCTACAGGCACCGGTTGCTCCTGTGGGCTCTTTTCCTGACGAATGGCACTTTTCTGCTGCTGCTGTCTTAGAAGCAGCTCTCGGATACGTTGACGCTATAACCAAAACAGTATAGAAATTAACATACTTGAACAAAAAAGATGACAGGATTATACACCATATGTTGTACTTGGCACACTGTACCTGTCTCAGCCTTTCCTCAGCTTCTGCAAGTGGAACAGTTTGAACATCTAGGTTTGTCTGTCCTATTGCTACAGTGGTGTATCCCAAACCTTGTTGCTCCCTATTTTCTGAAAACTGAGGGTGAGGATTCATGGGTGACTGTTCAAATGGGTCATGACCTGGGGTCTGGTTTGGCTGACTTGACGGTGACTGAGACATATTGTTTTCATCTGCCAGACCAGGGTGTCGTGGAGTCTGAGATCCTGGAACTGCTGGACTTGCAAATGTATCCTGCATCAAGACCTGAGGAGGTGAAAACGCATCCTGAGTGGGCAAGGATCCTGGTCGTATACCCTGCGCTGGACCTCCAGGATGAGGTGTCCTGGGGCCTTGTGCAAATGGATCATGGAGTAATGACTGAGTTACTCCCACTGGCTGAGCATGAGGGTCAGGTCCTCGTGGTCGAGTCATTGCAGGGGGATGATTAAATGGGTCTTGATTCCTTTGGTAATTTTGGGGTCTCTGAAACCTTTCTGGTACACCTGGGTGTGGTGTTCCAGGCTGCTGTGCATACGGATCCAACGACTGCATGCGATTCTGTGTTTGCTGTGAAGATTGGTTCATCACGATGGGATGTGGTGTGGCAGATTGGCGAGAGTAAGGTTCAGGGTCATGCGGTCTCGGAGTTCCTGGCATTCGGGCATATGGATTAGAATATGGGGACTGGGCAAAAGGATCACAATGAGAGAAATCTGGTCTAGGGGTTGAGGGGGTACGTGCATATGGGTTTCCAGTGGACTGATGTGCCATTGGCCCTGGCTGTGCAAAAGGGTGAGGCTGAGGTTGTCGTGTAACTCTTGTTTGATTCTCAAAACCTTCATTTATCAGAGGATGCGGAGTTAGTGGAGGATGTGAATACGGGTCATTCTGCTGACCCTGTGCAAAAGCTTCTGGGGGACGAGGGGGTACCATTGGTCTTTCAAAGGGATCCCCGCTTGGTCTTCTTGAATGCATGGCTGCATTTGAGTCCTGAGGATGAGGTGGAGGCATGGGGGCTTTGAAGGGCTGGACAGACCCCGATTCATTACTTCCAGGGATGGGAGCGAGTAGAGGGCGGGCATATGGATCTGAAAGTATCATCTTGCCAGGAGGCATTCGTGGGTATGCTTCCTTTCTCATGGCTCCCCTGGAGAATGGATCGTGCCCTGGAGACCCAATTATATGTCTCCCTTCAACGGGATGACTCATCCTGGGAGGGCACATAGGCTTAAGAAAGGGGTCTGTTGGACCTGCAGGCCTTGGTGTGTCTGGAGGCTTTGCATATGGATCAACATTAAGGGCTGTTGGTGAACCGATAGATTCATGTACTGACGAAGGTTTCCCCCTATCCTCCGAGAGACTCCTGGGTGATTTCCCAGATTCGGAGTTCCGACGGACAGTACCTGGGCCACTTGGTGGTGGTCTTGGCGTGCCAACCATTTTGGTATAAGGATCCCAGGGTGATGATGGCCTAGAACCAGAAGATCCTGGAGAGAACATCTGGGGGGACTGCGGCTGTGATCCTGAAGATGGAGGGGGAGGGTGCGGACGTAAAAAGACGTCATCTGGGGAACCCGCTGTGGGAGTTCCTGGCAGGTGTGGTTTAGAGAACCCATTCTTGGAAGTGGACTGCATAGGAGACATGTTCCCATTGCTGGACTGTGATGAAGCTGGACTCTGGAGGCTACCAGACCCGTCAAGGTCGGTCTGACCCCCTTTGAGCTGCTGCTGTTGCTGCTGTTGAAGCTGCTCGTTCTTTACCTGCTCAAGTTTTTGTGTAGCTTCAATCTTGGCTTGTTGCTTACTTTTTTGTCTCATTTGCTGCAAAGAAACACATTTGCTAAATATAAGTAAAATTATTTGTGAATTTAGCAAGCTACTGTACTACTAACTATGTAATGTTCTAGGCATTTACATAATTTTATTTCCCATCACGTTTATTTACTTCTTAGCAGTTAGAATCACATACATAATTTACATTCTTTTTCTAGATTTTCTCAGAGCTGCCTAAATGACAGTTCTCGCAACAAATCTATCAAAGCAACCATATATGGTTTAGTGAAGCTTATCACAAAGGCCACTAACTCAACACCTTTTGCAACGATGTCGTGTTTCAGCCTGTCCACCATATATTGATTGTACAGCTTTCTTTTCCACATGGAAAAGAAATAAATGTTGTTTTTTTTTTGTCACAAAAGAATCGTACTTAACCTATAGGAGACAGAAGTAGAACAGCTGAATGGCAAGGCAATTAACTGAAATCTTTACAGTAAAGTGAGTTTCCGTGACTGTTAATTCAGAACAGCTGCAGAAAGCAATCAACCACAGAGTATGCTTTTTTTTCACCACTTGCCGCTGTTCTGCAGATTGGGTTTGATGAGACGATAATAAGGACATAATGATAATGGAGTGATAAAAATACAAGCTTGAAGTGAAATGGATTTTCCAGGCTCCGTGCCGATCATCGGACCGACTGAGCTAAAACGAAACAATTCCCTACGCTTACTGACAGAGGAATAAAATGGACTTGGAAACAAGAATCAGTAATTTAGTTCAAAAGAAAAAAGTATTTAACTAAATAAGTATTTAACTAAATAGCGGAAGATACATTGGCAAGAACTCAAGAACGATGGAGAAACATCACATTCTGTAGAGCTCTTGGAGTTCCACTGGTTTAACTCTTTTAGAAGAAAGTGCTGTTCAGAGAAATCAGAACAAACCCTTCCTAGTAGCCCATAGTTTAATGCGGGCATTTAATTGAACTTTTTGAACATGGCTACATTTTGCCTGTCGTCCAGCCTTTCAAACAATGTATTTATTAGAAGGAAAAAAAACTACCAAGAGAACAGAGGGATTTTAAACTGACAACGCTTCACTTCATCATGGTGAGTAGGCATGTATATGTGGACAGTACTCTTCCACGGTATACCAACAATTACTGTAGTCTAAAATAAGGATATGAAAGGCCACATTCTGAGCATAAATTGTTTCCATTAGGCAGGAGATATAGAACTTTTAAATGCAAGATCATTCATCTTAGGTTTTCCTTTGTTCCTACCTTAATAAGACTGCTAAATAAAATAATGGAGGTATACGACATAACATTCTTGACAAAGCAATCAGAAAGTCCTGTACGGTTATTTGTAGTTTTATCATATCTATCTTTGCTGTGTTTATTATCAGGACCGTGACTAATAATTATAGTTCTACAGATAATGAGCTTGGTGTTTATGTCTGTATGTTATGTGTATGTTGACGGGAAAACGTATGCACTACTTGCGCCCAAAGCAAATTTCCCCTTTGGCGACAATAAAGTTTGGATAAAGTTTGAATATAATAGATATTTTTTACTGTTCGTATATCAATATGGTCTGATTAATAAGACTTTGCATCGTTCAGCACAGACTTAAAGACCATACACACTTTCAAAAGCTGGTTTCATATCAGGACGTGCACTGAACATTTAAGATTCTGCTATTGATTAAAAAAATAAACACCAGAGCACAACTGAATATATTTTCACACTATGTCTTGTTTAAATACTGATCAGTCTCTGAATCATGCGCACTGGGAACAGTTAGGAAGTGTCTAAAATTGCACAACCTGGGCAAGTGTGGAAGATTCTACAAAGGTTAAAGACGTCTACTGTTGCGCTGTTGGGATGTTGTGTGCGTACAGGAATTATTTGATTACTTTTTATGGCTTATGTATATTATAAATGATTATTAATGATGCACATGTTTAAATGAGTGATTAGACATCATAAAACCCAGAAGTAGCCTTAGCAACTAGAGCAAGCTGTTGGAAATAAAACTCAACTAATTTTTTAATGATTGAAGCTATATTTGTCTCCATACTTCCTACCAAGGACACAGCTCGATTCTGAATATAATCTGACAAGTTGACACAATGAAGTCCTAGAAAATGATCTATCATCAGCCTAATCAGGCTAAATGGTTACCAGGCATGCTATCTCACAAACCTATTACCTCTCCGCTATAACGCATCAAAATTTATCATGATATCAGTCTCGAAACAGAAATGTTGGTATCGTGACAATGCTAGTGGATCGCCTATATTCTTTTCCTGAAGAATAACTACGCCTCTAACATTAAAAATGTGTGTTGTGATCTTATTTTTCCCCCAGAAGGCTATACCTGTCTCATCTTCCATTCCTGTTCCTGTTCAGATTCCTTGTGCTTAAGAGGATCCTTGAAGAGAAGCTCAGGGTCCAGAGGAGGAATAGCAGGATCGAACACCTCCAAAGGCTGCGAGGTCTGTGGCTGTTGCTGCCTCTTAATCGTCTCGTTAGACATTTGGACTTTGTTGATGCGTAGCGCCGCTCTGTTATCCCGGGCTTTTTGCTGTAAGCGACATGTATCGGGTCAAAAACACGTGTTTGTGTGTAATCTTTTATCCTCAAATGCACAATGGCTATTAATTGATTGTTAAAAAGAGGCTGTAACTGGAGGATAGAGCAGGTTTAATCAAAGGTTATACCACATATGGAGCTCGGTCTTGGGCACTGGCTTTCCTCCACAGCTTGGCAATTTGTTTCACTCGTGTTTGCCAGTCTGCAAAATAAAAACAAAATTCATCGCTCTTAAAAAAAAAAAATACAGCCAGATTTGGATAAATAAAGGAATATATTACAGGGATGAGCCACACCCACCTGGGTATTCCTCTTTGAGATTGGGAAAGTTGACATTCGTGTAGAGGACTGGGGCGACAGTAGCGAGTTCTCCCAGTGTCTCCTCTTTCTCCCACTTTAGCATGCTCTTCTGAGCCGTGGATAAGGAATCCGTCTCTCCGTCGGCTGCAGGAGCCGGAACCGGAACCGGAGCAGGACTGGAACCTGGACCTGTGGCTGACCAAGGACCAGCTGCATCCCGTGACATCGGACCAAACTTCCTGTCCCTGTTCAAACAGTGCAACCTTAGTAGTGTGACATTCCGACATTACAGTACAGCGAGTAACACAAATTTAAGGTCTCTTCTAAAAGGTAATAGACGTCAGCTGTATTGTTGTTGTGAGGTCATGATGATCAGGGTGGAAAATGACCTAAAAACACTTGCTACACTTGCTGTTCGACACAAAAACATAAAAAATTATTCCCTTTAATATTAAACCCAGGAGTGTTTAACCTCAGTGCTCACCTCAGATTGTCAGAAAAAGGCATGCGTTGCATGGGAGGGAAGTTTCGCCCTACGTCCGCCCCGGGAGGGAACTGTTGACTGGGGCTCATCAGTCCATTTATCACTGGCATTCTGGGAAACATTCCTAGTGAAGATAAAAAAAAAAAACAATTGCGTAACACTCAAACACTCATCAATTAAAAGTCTCAAAAGTTTTTCCTTTTCAAATTGGTATAAAAAATGACTGTGGGCGTCTTTTAGGTTCCTTTGTTTTTTATTCCTGTTTTTTTTTTACATTTATATTTAATGTAAAAGAGAAACAAACACAACAGAATATGCACAGAATTATGCAGATGTAATGATGTTACACTCTCAGGGGTTTGATCTGATCTGATGTACAGGATGGTGCCGGGTTGCGTACCTGAGTTGATCTGGGTGGGCGAGGGCCCCTGTCCTGGATGCCCGTGTATGGCGTGCGTTCCCTGGGTTTGGGGAGGAGCTTGAGTGGTGCTGGGGCTCAACACAGCGGTGAAGAGATCCTCGACATCCTTTCCCTCCAGCTCTGTTAGGACATTAGTATTTATAACATACAGCACATCTATAGCTCAGCACAGGCTCGATTTTTTCATTATTATTATTTTTTTGGGTTATCCTCCATATTCCAGATTCAACGTAAACTCTTACATTTAGCTAAACCATATAAATTATTGTTAAATAACCGCAAGCATTTCCATAGCTTAAGAAAATTTGACTAGCTGACCAAACCTGACAAGCAGACAAGGCTAGACATATGTACTTTGGCTACAGCATTAGCTAGCTAGCTATATTGGCCAGCACTTGGTTGGAGGGTAAAGTTATAATTGTATTTTCGGTTGCAAGTATAGACATGGTTTAACCACATTAACCCAACTGTAGCAGAACTGTGGAAAACTAGCATTTATTAGCTGGTTACATCAGTCACATCATCAGTGCAAGCTGAGTACCTCTTGAGCGATTAGAAATATTCCTATGGTTTACCTAAATTAAATTGTCTAAGCTTTGTAACAGATCCTAAAAAGTTTGACATGATTAACATATCAACTAGCAAATATCAAAATAATAAAACTAGTTTCGCTAGCTATGATAATCAACACTTTGATACAATTTGAGCATTTGTTGAGAAATCACAAACATTCCCAAATTCAGCTAACTTTAGCTAGCAATCCATAACATGCAGTGCGTTTTACACCAACGCCATCCACCTAACTAACTAGCAAAATTAGCTAAACTACAAAAAGCTAGTATTATCTCTTTGTGTGAAGGTAAAGTTTATTGATTCTGAGGTGCTTGGTTGCAGCATTGTATTATTCCATATTTTGCTAGAAATCAAGCTTAAATCTCGCCAACTAGAACGTTTCTGGTTAGTAACACTCCCAGTGTTCAAGCTGTAAAACAAAAACAGTGAAATTTCCTACCTGGGATTTTATACAGTCTGCTCAGGATGGATTCTGTAAGAAGAAAACAAATCTACGTTTAGTGTTTCTAAAAATAAAAAAATAAAAAAATAAAATTCCTCTTAGCGCAAAAGAACGCACTGACCGTCTGTCACCATCTTGTCCAGTTCAGGGCTCAGGATGCCGTCCAGCGGCTCGTCCTGATGGGACACCCGTCCCTGGTTCGACTGAGAAGAAACCGAAGGCTCTTCTGTAAGAGGAATATTAATATTAATAACGATCCCTGCATTTAGCAAAATAAATCCATTAAATATATTTTATTTACTACAAAAATGTCATATTTTACAGACTACACTCCTAACATACAGTACTTTTCGAGTCAATATCCAGTAACTTACGAAATGAATTGTCTAAACTCTACCAGAGTTACGTATTGTAATTCACGGAGTCTGTTACTAACAATTGGTGTTTTCTGCACTATACTACCTGTCTAATTAATTAGAAAAACCTATTTCATGATAAGGAACTGTGCAATTATTTCTGGCATGCTGGTGTTATATCTTTCACTTGGATGTTAAAAGCTGCACTGAGTAAATACAGCTGGATAAAACCAAAATTGTGTTTGTCTTCATTTCAGGCTGCGACATGTGCTTATTATTAGGGGGGGGGAGAATTTGTAGAGAGTATTTTCTAGACGCACTGTACCAATACATCATAATGGACAAATTTTCTGGACTTACTGTATATCTTATATTTTCTTAACAACACTACATACTCTAACTTCCACAAGGTATTATTATTATTATTATTATTATTATTATACAGACTAATCTACCCAAGTATATTTTATTCCCCAGACGAATCTACAACCATAACAAATTTTCTACTTCTACATACCACTTACAAAGATTATTTCCCAGCCTATACAACATCTGCGAGAGGTGTTCATTCAAGTCAAAGCGGGACTTTTAATTGTGCAGAATAAAGTAAAAAAAAAAACTCCTTTATTTCTCTATATAATCCCCTGCTACACTAATCCACTTATACCAGTGTTTCACTAGTACTTGGACACCATCAATGTACAAAGGTTTCATGATCGGACTGCCTCCTTCACGTCTGAAACACTGGCCTCCCAGGACCTCCTTTAATGCCCCAGACGAGTGGAAATGGCTGGGAACGAGGTCAGGAGCGAACGGGGGATGTCGCAATAACTCCTACTGAGTTCCCACAGATAGATACGACTCTCTATTGTCCCTGTAATATTTAGACAAACTCTGCCTTTAATTACATCATGAGATTATTGCAACATGACAACAATTAAACGGTCAATGACTAAACATAGTCCACTTGCAAACAAAAAAGCTGTGAGTGCAGATCGCACAGCTGCCAGGCAGCAAAACCCTCAGCGCTCATTTGCTCAGATTGCTTAGAATGCTTAGATTGGATCCTGTCTCGCTTGGATATATAAAAACAAAAAAGTCTGCCAAATGAAATAAATGACAACTTTGAATGTCTTGGCACAGACATCATTTCATTTTTGGCTTCTGTCTTAAAGAAAAAAAAAAAAAAAAGAAAAAAAAAGTATGAATTCTGGGGGGACACAATATTAAAAAAAATAATAAAAAATTAAACCTTGAGCAGGATTATGTTATATAACATGTCAGCCAAAAGACATAAACTCTTGGCTCCGAAAGTCAATAATATCCCAGTGAAGTTAATAAAATAAAATAAAATAAAAGCAAGGCCTGCTCAGAAATCCAAGGCTGCACACTGATCCACGGTCTTTCTGAAGCCAAGGCCTCCGGCAGCGCAGTACAGACAGGAACAGGAGCATTCTTTACCGAGCTGATGAAAGCATGAAGAATGTGGAAGGCCACCGTTTCGCTAAAGGGTCTGTGCTCTGTATAACAGATTTGTTTGCTGTGGCTGTTAAAGGAGTGTCCTTGGCTATGGTTTTCAGTGAGTGTAGTGTCATTCGGGAACATTAATTTTGCAGAGAAGTGGAGCGACACTTACTTTAACTAACTAAAGCTGAGCAGAGTGAATGCGTATGTATCAGTTTAAATAAAAGCACGAAGCTGGCTGTGTAAATTATTAGAGGCGCCAAGAGGACTCTAATAGGAGTTATTCAGAAGGCCAATGCATGCTGCAAGTTTCTTTCTATGTCAAAAGTATTGAGATTCTATACAAGTATAGTGCAGTGGTGAGAAATTGAAACACACTCATCATAAACATGAAAATCATTGCAAAGCTGGGCTTGCAATCATTTCTTCTAACCGGTCTTCGGCCCTTTTCTATTCTAGAATAACCTGTTAATTAACAACCTATACTATCTAACAGGAACGGGAATCAGCAGAGATCAACCGATACGGTAATATCACGATATCTAGCGGCTGATTCAGTTAGCATTGCAATTCTGTAAATACCGCGATAAAGATATATATTTTTTTTGGGTGGCGATACATGTACTCCAAAATCCATTTGTTTAATTTGTGTACGTTTGCAATTGATGTAGTGAAACACTGATGTTCCTCTATAATTCTACAGGTGTCACTCTACAAACTAGTCACACACTGGCAAGGCAGCACAGCGTCCTTCTGTGGTTGGAGAAATTTATTTGCTAAGTTTGTTTAGAACCACAACAAAATCTTTAAAAAATAATAAATTAAAAAAAAGCATTGAATCTGGATACTTACAGAACCGCGATATCAATTCGAATTGTATCGTATAGGTATCGTATCAGGTGATCCCTAGTGATTTCTGTCCCTATACTATAATCCATATTCACTATAACTATATTACCTTTATTTGCCAGGCTATACTATATCTACATTCCAAGTTTTTTAGACTCTACTATCTCCTACAGTCCCCCCCCTGGACTGTACTATACATTTATTTTTCCCAACATACACAATTGTTAATGAACATGGCTTTGGCCAGACTACACTGTCTAATATATGCATATTTATATCTCAGTAAGGATACTCATAGCCAAAGGCATTATAGAAAAAAATAAAAAGCAATAAAAGCAAATCTTAGGAAATGATTTTAAGAGAAAAAAAAATAAAAAAATAAAGCTGGAAAAGATGATTCAGGCTTTGAAGCTCTTACCAAACGGAGAGGGAGAGCAGTCAACCTGGAAAGGGCAAAAATCAAGACCTACAGGGACCCAAACCAAAGACAATGAGTGAGAAATAAACCCGGGAATGAGATACAAAAAAAAACAAAAAGACAGAAAGAAGGGAATCAACTTAAACAGATAAACCTTAACTTAAAGTAACTTAAAGTGAAGCAGAAATATAATGACGGGAGCGCGTGCAGAGCCCAAAACAGGTCGAGTGAAGCAGGGAAACCGAGCGCTCGCCTGCACAGAGCTACAGCACTAATGTGATGATGTCAGAGCGACTGGCCTACCGGACTCCTCGTTCTGCTTGCCCATGTTATCAGACAGCATTCCCAACAGCTCGGTGTCCGACTTCAGCACCTCGGACAGATCCACCAGCGGCTCCTCACAACTCCCTATCCATAAAACAACAGTGGGTTTTAACATTGATGACTACATTCAATTAAGTGCTTTTTGAGTTCCTATCCATCCTATACAGATTAGGTACGATGCGGCTCGAACGATTCCGCGGACCAGGTCTGACTTTAGAGCCTACGTCTACTAGTTACTTCTCATTTGCTAACGTATATCTGTTATATAAAAATAACCTCTCGTTACATGTGTACAGAACTGTTCTGGAGAAAAAACACTGCATGCTCTGTGTGAAAATATTATATCACGGGGGGAAGAAAAAAGAGCTTGGAGAGGCGTATACACGCAAACACAAAAGAAAAACAACAACTTGAGGTCATGGTTATAAGTAGGAAGCCATTTCCTCTCATTCCAACTAAAGTTTGATACACATTTATGTTTAGGATTTCAGGCGAAAAGCGTGCACGTGTCTTACGTAGCGCCGCAGCTTTACTGGGATGCGGCGTAGACGTGCAGAGTGAGGCGTTCGAGGGCAGCTTCATCGCACCGGGGTTCTGCTGCTTCCTGTCCTTATCCTCCTGTAACAGACCCGTGGGCTCCTGCCTGCTCTGCTTGCTTTTATCCAGGAGGTCTTTACCGAAAAAAGCCTCCTAGAACACGAACACACACACACACACACAGAGCTTATGATATAGTTTAGTACATTCACACACACAATGCTGCAGGCCCTATTAACACTAAGTGTAACTTAAGAGTCACTTTACTCCTAAATATATGTATTTTTTCCAGAATTTAATAAAACCTCTAAGAGAAATGTCGATATTTCCGACATCGATTTGGACACTTGACCTTTTTGAGGTTAATAACAGCTATGTGCTAGCTGGCTAACGCCTAAAGCGTTTTTTTTAAAAGTGAGAGGAATTTAGCACTGTTTTTTTTAAGTTGCCTAGAAACAGTGTTCTCATCGTCTATTTGTGATTTACGTTATTGTTTTTTTTTTTTTTTACCCTAAAGGAATTTGTAAAATCATTATTATTAGCACCACATTCTATATTAGCCAACTGTGTGTGAAAAGCGTGAAAAAGAGCCATTTCTCACTAGCCAGTTAGCATTCATTTTTACCAGTAAGATTTTTTTTTTGGTATTTGTTTCTAACAGTTGCCTTGCAACAATGCTTTCTATTATTCATACGTTAGCACACATTTAAGCAGAAATTTCCTTTTTTTAGGAAAAAAAAATTTCAGAATTTTCAGAGAAATGTTGATATTCTTGATGGATTGGTCTAGTTTTGTGTCGCTGTGTTTTCCTGAGGTCCACAACGGATACATGATAGCTTGCTAAACTAGCTAATCTCCTGGATTCATAAATGAGCAAGTTTGCTTTTTTGCTTCACATGCTAACATGGCTGCCAAGTACTAGAAAAAATTTGCAACAATTATTATTATTATTATTATTATTATTTTATTTAATGACAAATCTGAGAGAAATATTGTTATTTCGTATAACTTTGATTAGTTTTTTATTTCATTGTGCATCTTTTGTCCATACTGGGGTTGTGCTAGCTAAATGATTAGCGAAATTTTCCACACTTGATAGCAACAAGTTCTGTTGTGTTGATAATTATATAAAACAAAGTGCATTAAAAAGATTTTTAAAAAAATATTTATTTTTTTAAGTGCATCACCAAACAACATCGATGAGGGAATAAAAATCGTATCGTTTCATAAACATTTAGGTTCATTAAATATTTCTTTGTGCTTTCGTGTCAGTGTTTCAAGGCTAATGCAGCTAACTTTGTTAGCTAAAGTAAAATTCAGCAAGCATGTGATTTCTACTTTTTTTTTCATGGTGTGGAAACTCATTCAGTTGCAGCACTAAACAGTAAAAGCTTTTATTTTTAATAATTTATTAATAGAAAAAAAAGAAGAAGAAAGCGAGTTAGCGCTGACGGCTAGCATTAGCTTAATGCGTCTCAGATTTTCCGTCACCCTCCCGCTTTCTCTCTTCCTTCTCTTTTTGTCTGCGGCTAATTCACGTCAAGGCTGAGCTCGGCTTTCAGGCGTCCATTTGCAGCAGCAGCAGCAGCAGTAATAGAGGACGACGAGGAGGAGGAAGGACATCAACGCTCTTTCCCTGTGGACTCCTCACGTCAGCTTCTATTAGATGGGCACGAACCCCAGCTGTGCTTTCTCTCGGGTTAGCTAAAGCGGTTGCCTAGCAATACTTCTGGAAACGCTGTGTGGTTTTGTATATAAATGTATGCATGTCTTCACAGGTAGAAAAAAAAATGCTTGCAAATATTAAAATACCGTAAAAAGCTTTGTGCAGGTCTGCGCTGGAATCCTGACAGACATGTCATAGATACCCCCCCCCCCGATGTTTCCTTAGCTCCACCCCTATCTTAACTGCTTATGCGTGTATGCAGAACTAGCAGAAAATAGCTACAAAGATTCCAGGAATTGGCGGTACCTGCAGGTAGGTAGGAAACGCTTCTTCTAGTTTGGTCTTCTTCTTCCTGTAGCGCTTCCGCACTTTGACCTCTGGATTTTCAGGGAATTCGGAGATAGAGGGTTTCTCATCCAGCGGCGCATCCGGCATCAAGTCGGCCCAGCCTGTGGAACCGGACACGCAAAAGCGTATTTTTATTATATTTGTAATAAAAAATGAATAAATAAATATATAGTTTAAAACGCTTTTAAATGAATCGTGTGAATCAAACTAATTAAAAGGTTTCTTATTCATTTTAAAACTTTTTTCCCCATCACATTGTCCTGCTGGATTACTAAAGTGCTTGCTGTGAAAAGCAAAATGGGTTTATATAAAGAATATACTGATATTATATTTTAATAAAATTGATTTCATTAATTGCGTCAGGAAGATCATTTGTTGGAAACCAGTTCGGATTGGATGGTCGGCCATGGCGACCCCTCAGCGGGAGCAGCTGAAGGTTTTACATTTATATTCCTAGCCTACTCATATTGCGTTACATCTGACTTATCTTTTTTTTCCCCAATTAATAAAATTTCTATCTATTACACATTCTTGCAAATCGAAGGGTAATGTTATTATCTATGATTAATAAATTGAATTCCTCAAGAACAAGCAAGAAAAGATTGAGAAATCTGTTTTTAATAAGGATCTGCTTTTGAATTATGAACAAATCATTTACACGAGTCAGGTTAATCAATTCGTAGTTTTAATTTTTTTTATTTATTTGTATACACACTTCTGGAAAAAGAAAATAGTATGATGTATATTATATTAATATAATAATAACATTATCATATTATCATCATATATATCAAAATAAAGTATCAAAAAGTATAGCAATAAAGTTTTTCTTTTCTTGAAGTGTGCATACTTTTTTTGGCTGACTGTGCAGATACAGTACGTATTTTTTTTAATCAATTTTGACAGGGTGGTGTCACTGCTACTAAAGAGGGAAATATTGATTCAGTCACATATTGCACCTCTTTGGAGTGGAGATTCAGGCATCGCCCCACTGAATGCAAAAATTTTTTTTTTTTAACTTAATTTCTAATTTATACATGTTTGCATTATAGGTGGTAATATGTTGCAGTTCCTCCATGATCCTACAGGTGGCATCACCCCAAAAAATTCCAGATTGGCAGCACATCCTGTGTGGTAGGAGCAAATTATTTGCCAAGTTTGTTTAGAATTGTAACAAAGTCAAAGAAAATTTAATATTGAATCAGGATATTTATAAAATCATGATTCTTACAGAATCGCAATCCAGATCGAGGTGGTGTGATGATGATATATCGCATGTTCCCTGGTGATTCCCATCCCCTAATGTTCAGATGTGTAAAGTGTCTACTATATTTCAGTTGAACATTTTTTTAACATAGAATTAATTGCACTTTTAATGCACTTTTTCACTCATATCTTACCGCACGTTTCAGCTGTAAAAATGTGCTATCGTATAAACAATGGCGCTGGACTCCAGTTGCTCAGACTTTACTAAAGAACTGAATAATTAAAGTTTATATAAGGCCAACAAATTTTAACATTCTAAATCAGCAAATCAAGTGAATCACAACTCCTAGAAACTGACTCATTTGAACTCAATGAACTTACTCATGATGCAATCTTGAAAAACAAGAGATAAACCTACGATTGATGAGTCACCATAGCAACGTTAGAGATGTGGGTTTAAAATGAAATGATTTGAGTCGCGTTCTGACCGTCATCTCTGCCCAGCTGCGTTTCGGACACGGAGCCGCTCGAGTCCTTCCTGCTCAAAGCCGGTTTGGCTTTACTTTGGCCCATTCGGTTCCTCTGCCTCACCATAAAGCCTCCAATACCTGCAGAGAAAAACACAGAAACTTAGCCAAGCGTGAAAGTGGTGGAGGTGGTGGATGCTCGTCCATTCCTGAGTCTCAAAAGAGAATCCAGTTGTTAAATCTGGAATAATGGTTTAACTGATGTATGTGGCTTTTATTAAAAAAAAAATTCCACGTCACTCGCCCTCACCAGGCCGATACGGCTTCCTCTTCCTCTTCTTACAGCCATCGCCTCCTTTAGACTCGTCCTCACCTGCCATCTCTCTCTCTGGGCTCGAGTCAGACTTTCCTTCTCCATCCACGAGCTCCACTTCTGCAGCAGGATACATGCACATAGACCCTCAGATACCCATGGAATACACTGCATGATAAACAGTACACCTTTCCTTCATTGAGGACTCAAGAGCTAAAAGCGTCGAAAGATCTAAAATCGAGACCTCTGCTGTCGTCGAGGTCGACATCTCGGGGGAGCTCGCTCTGAGGGTCCGGCGGTGTCTGCAGCACAGCCACGCTGTTCTGGTTGATGATCTTCAATGTGAGCTTGGGCTTGGTCCTCCTTCGCCTAGAGGCAGAGTTGGCCAGGCTCTGGAGCTGGGACAGACCCGATTCGGTGAGACACACGCCGTCCTGCGTGTACGTCCTCATTAAACCTGTTGGGGGGGGGAAAGAAAACAGAGACTTTAAAAAAATAAAAATAAAACAAGAACGGACCTTTAGTCGAGCCTTGTGGGACCTCAATGAAGTTTTAGTGTATAATGATTATTTTTCGACATTCTCCCATGATGGATAAATCTGTCTCGTTGAATGAATCTCATGCGAAAGCAATATTAATTCAACCAAATTAAATAGTAACTTATTTAAAAGATTTTATAAAGATATATTCTTTTACCCAGATCCCTCGGTTTTGCAGAGATGTGCGGAGTAACATGAAGCTCAGGAGAGAATTCCACATGGGGTTTGGGTGCTGGTGCTGTGTGGAAGAGAGACAGAGCAAGACAGATAGAGAGAGAGAAAGAGAGAGAGAGATGAGTGCAAAATAATAAGAGATAATTTGTGATAATAAGTAAAAAAAAAAGAAACCACCATGGGCGGCATGTGGCTTAGTGGTTAGTACGGTCAGCTTGCAGCGCCAGGGTCCAATTCCTGCCTCGGTGTCTGTGTGCATGAAGTTTGCATGGTCCCTCACCACCCCCCACCCATGCTTGGTGGGTTTCCTCCGGAT
Organism: Clarias laeviceps; assembly: GCA_030014305.1. Taxonomy (NCBI): domain Eukaryota; kingdom Metazoa; phylum Chordata; class Actinopteri; order Siluriformes; family Clariidae; genus Clarias; species Clarias laeviceps. Next base: position 34,768,629 of record JAQMYJ010000001.1, read on the forward strand.
GCTCAGGTTTCCTCCCACAGTCCAAAGACATGCAGATTAGGCTTATTGGTGTTCCAAAACTGCCCCTTAGTGTGTGAATAAGCATGAGTGCGTGCATGTGAGTGTGCTGCGATGGATTGGCACCCTCTACAGGGTGACTCCAGGCCCCCCGCGACCATGAATACAGGATAATGTGGTAAGAACAATGAGTGAGAAACCACCATGCATGGGTGGGGTAGATTTTTTAAAACTTAATCGTTAATTCATATAAGTTTGCATTTAAGGTGGTAAAAACAAATTATTTGCAAAGTCTGTTTAGAATTGTAACAAAATCTAAAAGGAATTTTAATAACAAATTGTGATATTTACAGAATCGCAATACAAATCAAATTGGCACCAAGGTATCAGGAGATCACTGGTGATTCCCCTCCAATGGCTACCATACCCAAAGTTATTTATTTTCCCCTTAACACATCCTAATTTAGTAAAGAATGTCTCGTCATAGATCTAATATGAAAAGAACCCCAAATAAAAACAAAAACAGCTCAGGTGTCGGGAAAAGCGCCGACATCGGAGACTCCTTCTGTAAACACTGAATCCATAACACGTGATCTGTTTATTAAGTCCCTTTGGATGAGTCGTTACTATGGAAACATGTAAGGCTTGTTATACAGGAGAATGTATAGGGGTAGATTTGCTGACAGTGTAACAAAAGGAGAAGACAAAGAGAGTGTGTGTGGAGCATAACGCAGCAGGAGTCTCCACTACCTGGAGAGAGCGGGCCTTGGCCTTGGCACAAACTGCAGTCGAAGCTGGTGTCGGAAATTTTCTCCACCTCCTCCTCGGAGTGGAAGCCTTGGCACGAGGCGTGCATCCATCTACAGATGACAGTCGGAGGAACGTTTAGTCTCAGAAACACGGAAGTTTCACACACGCACTTGTCTCAAAGAACACACACAGACAGACCTGTCACACTGGCGGCACTGCAGGATGATCTCGTCCTCGCTGTAGTCCAGCAGGCAGACGGGGCAGGAAGTCAGGCTGGCACACGGCGCACACTGAGTGTAGTTATTCTGCCACTCGCACCTCAGCCCGGGCGAGGTGGCGCCACACTGGGTGCACGATACACACCTGCAAAAAACAGGACACGCCAACACACTCCGTCACAACACACGTTATCCCGTGGCACTTCCCATGATTCCAGCACTACCCGCGGTACTACCATTTGCACTTCCAGCTGCCGCTCGGGACGTTCTGAAGGGGCGGGTCCAGGCAGTAGGTGTGGTAGCTGATGTCACACTCGTCACACAGCAGGAGGCGCCCGGGGTCGCTCGCCTGGCCGCACGCCTCGCACACCGTACACTCCAAACACCGCCAGCCTTTACTCAGGACCACTTTTGTGATCTGCACCAAACACAAAGATATTCCAGATGGATTAAGGTCACAGCTGTAGTGAAAGCAATATGGAGAGCGTAACCATGGCAACACTGGGACAAACACTAAACCAGACTGAAGAAGCAGTCGGAGCCAAAGTGCTACGATCTAGTGACAGCGTAGAGGTTTAACGAGGTGACGGTGACCTGTGTGTGTGGATGTGTGTGTTACCTTGATGTTAACGCAGTACGGGTGGTAACACTGTCCACACTGGGCGCAGGCGAGAAGGCGGCCCTCCACCCCCTGCCCGAAACTCCCACACACCACACACATGTCCTGGGAAAGACCAAAAAAAAAAAAAACGTAAATAATAAAATGCACTGGGTTTTAACCATCACGTTTCGACCAATCAGAACGCGGAATCCGACACGGCTACAGCGGGAATAACCGTGATACCTGTTTCAGCGTAAAGGTGTCCGTGCTGGAGAAAATCACCACCGTGTTGTGCATGGAGTTCTCTTCTTCCTCTCGGAACTGGTAGATCTGCGGCTCCATGGCGCCCACCTGTGGTGGAAAGAATTCGCCCGTTATCCGCGATCCTTTTAAAAATGATTATATATACATATCGCTCGTAAGCACTAGCTGGTAATGTGACATACTCCCGGCGCTGGAACCGGACCCACTCCGTTCTTCATCCTGGATCGGCCACGCCCACCTCTACCTGTAAGCCATGCCCCTCTGGGTCTCCTCCTGCCAGGAAATCCTGATCCCCGACCCTGTAATATACACACACAGAAACGAGATCAGTCATGCGTTTTACGGTATAATGCCGCTGAGCTAACAAGTACCACGAGCGTACCGCCTTCGGCTTCGGCACTCCTTAAAAGAACTCGCTGCTTACGTGTCACACCGCTACCTGTGGCTCTGATCGGTTGTGACAGCGGCACTGATGGGTGTCAGTGGCATTTTCTCTGCGAGTGCGTTATGGCTGAAGCGCAGGGTGAAGAGGTTACAGGCGAGGATGGACAACATGACCACCTGAACACAGCCACAGCGCGATGACGTGGTGACATGACGTGACAACCAGAGGATTAAATAAGACCCAAAGATCTACAGTACATTCACGTCTTATTGTCTGAATGATGGTTCTGAATGGATTAGTCTGATTATATTCGTCTGTCTGTCTGTCAGTTGTTTATGTTGGTTTGAATGCATCTGTCTATCTGTCTGTCTGTCTGTCTGTGTCTTTCAGGGTTGGACATGCTTATCTTTACGTCTATGTCTCTCTGTGTTGGTCTGTATGTGTCTGTCTGTCTGTCTGTGTTGGTCTATATGTCTTTCTTTCACCTGTCTTTTTAGACTGTCTACATGCATCTGTCTACATTTTATCAGTCTGTCTGTATGTCTGGCTTTAATTGACCTGTCTTTCTGTCTTTATCTGTCCATGTTGGTCTATATATGGGTCTGCCTGTGTCTGCATCGGTCTGTCTGTCTCTCTCTGTCTGTGTTGGTATATATGTCTGTCTTTCTGGATTTGTCTACATCCATCTGTTACCTTTCACCTGTTTGTCTGTCTATCTGTCTTTCACCAGTCCATCGTTCATCTGTCCGTCATCTTTCTGTCTGTCTTTCATCTGTCTCACTCTGTTGGTCTAATTGTGTCTGTCTGTCCATCTGTCTTTCTCTGTTTTGGTCAATAGTGGGTCTGACTCTCTTTGTTGATGTCTGTCTTTGTTGGTCCGTATCCATCTGTCTTTCTATCCATCTTTCATCTGTCTGACTTTCTATCCGTCGATGCTGGTCTTCATGTCTGTCTGTCATTTGCTTGTGTCTGTCTGTCTGCTATCCATCTCTATCTTTACGTCTACGTCTAATCGTCTGTCTCTGGCAGCCCGTCTATGTGTCATCTGTCTAAATGTGTCTGTCTACTCACCGCCTGAGCGAACAGGCCCATTTTTCAGTCACCTGTCTGTCTGCTCATCATCTGTCTGTCTAACCTGTCATCATTGTAATGCGGATTAAATGCACAAATTACGTATTAATCAACTCTTTAATTCATTTATTTATTTGTTTACTTATTCACATACACATATACGTATGTATGTATTAACCCCTCAGGGTGTGAGAAGAGCGCCACACTGTGGCGTCTGGTAGAAAGGTTTCAGGCTGAAGGGGGAATGGGAGAGTGGGAGATGTAGTTACCACACGGATGCTCCAGACGCCCATGTTCTGGTCCTGTCTGCTTTTTGGGCCGTCCCAAACCGGGAACGGAGAGGGGGAGCTCAGTCTAGGAGACACACTCCATCCTCCCTGAGAGTGAGGTGGGCGAGAGAGAGAGAGGGAGAGAGAGAGAGGAGGATGTGGGCGAGAATCATGCAACAACTTAAAAGAATCAAGGGCAATCAAAGAAAGGCATTAACACACACGCGCACACACGCAGTCATGGTTATAACGAAGAGCTGGAGTTATGGAGACGAGCGCAGGCACACGGAGAAGGAAGGTTACTGCGAGTGATGTGCTCAAAAAAAAAAACCTCCGCGGGAACAGGAAGGGGCGTGGCTACTCGAGGGGAAGCGTCCCACTTCCCTCTCTGTGGTGAACCACCGATGATGTGATGATGTCAGCGAGAAGCGTTCAGAAGGCGCAGCATGCGAAACACGCAAGCGCATCTCTGCCTACACACTTACACTCACACACACTCACACACACACACACACAGACACAGACACTCTCACACACACTCCTGTCGAACCAGAGCTCTCGAACATTGGCTAGAGTAATTAAACTGCAGCACTAATTATGAAGAATTTACTTTACAGCGCTACACTCGTCTTTTGTGAAGTCGTTCATGGTCGAGTGTTTGTGTCTAAGAAAATTTTTTATTTTTGTATAAAATTAATAAATTTAACTATTATTATTATTATTATTATTAAACAATTTGGATTTTATATAAAATTTTATTAATTTATTAAACTTATTATAGTTATTATAATTTTTTGTTTTATTTTAACACCAAAAATACAGCAAAGACAAAAAAATTTTTGTGCACTATAATGTACAGTAGTTAACATTATTTTTTTAAATAATTAAACAAATCCTCTTAACGTTTTTCTTAAATTAAGAATTATAATAAAATTCCATTAAAAATATATAAATTTCTTTTTCAAAAAAATAAATAAATAAATTGATTTAAAATGAATTTAAGCTAATTTAAATAAATAAATAAATAAATACAGAGACACATAACTAAAATAAAAAAAATTTATATTAACAGCTGTATACATAAACTTTATATATAAAATAACTGACCAAATTACAATTGCGTTTAACTAGTTACTAAATAATTAATGTGATATAAATAATACAAAAAGAACAAACTAAAAAAGAGAAATAAAACAGCAACCTTAGATTGACTATTACTTATTTTATTTATTTACATCTGCAATTTTTTTTTATTTATGATTATTTTCCAGATAAGTGACGCTAATCAGATACTAATTTTCTCACCTAATCTAGCCAACTTAAATATAAATAATAGCAACTGTTAAAAATATTTTTAATGAACAGGCTAACGAGACCAGTGAGGTGTATCTGAGATGAAGCTGCCTGGAACGATAACAAACGAAGAACGAGTTCTGATCGAACCGTTACAAACAAATGAATAAAAACGCTCACAACCCCTCAACAGCTCTCCAGCTGTCAACATATCAACACCATGGAACCGCCTTCACTTACTGGTTCCTCAAACACCCACTGATGCTCAGAAAAGTGTAACGAGGTTCCAGACACACCTCAGAGATTAGAACATTATCATTTTTTCCGAACCAGTAGGTCCTACCTGCTTGACCCTGGGTCTTCCAGGTGAGAACTTCCTCTTGGAGATGGCTGGTTTGCCCATGCCGATTTTAGGCATGAGTGGTATGAAAGTGGCTGAAGGCACGTTGCTGGTTGGTTCCCCGAGAGCAGACAGGTTTTGGGGGTTGATTACAGAGCAGTGGAAACTCTCTGGCTGCCTGACCACTGACGGCTTCAGTGACGTTCTCTCTTCCACCAGCGAGCTCAGCTTCGCCAAGCTTCTCTCACCATCCATACTGAAGTCCATCACCTGACCAAGATCTTCAGAAGATTTTCTATGCTCCTCCACCGGAAACTCGCTCTTCCGCACCGTAAGGCCTTTCTCATGCTCCTTCACTGCATGGCTTTCACATCGTGCCACCACGTAGCCTTCAGAAGGAACCTCTGTTTTGACACCGTCAGATGCTCCTTCATGTTTCTCCACAGAGAAACTTTCAGAAGACTTGTTACATTCCTCAGCACTTCTCTCCTGCTGCTCTACGGGGAGGCCCGCACAGGTCTTAGCCTGTTCATCCACCAGCATGGCGTCAAAATCGTTTTCCTTCAGGCTGACTTCTGAAGACGTGTGATGTTCTGGCACCGCAGGATCCTCTGTGACACTTTCTCGCTCCTCCAACGTAAGAGGTTCCGGCGATTTTTCACCTTCCTCAGAAACCTTTTCTCGCTCGATGGGAGTGACGCTCTCTGACTTTTTCTCCTCAAAGAGGCCCGTGTCTTTCTCCTCCTCTACCTTTGGCACAGAACTCGCTTTATCCTCCACGGACGCTTCTTCAACTGCAGAAAACGATACGTCCATCGGTTCCTCGTTACAAGGTTCAGAGATCGATGTGAGGTCTTTGGTGGCTGGTGTGATGGTTTTCTTCTCCTCCAGACTCAAACTCAGCTCCTCCTCTTGGAGAGATGATGTTTCTGGAGGTTCAGACGATGATGGGCTCTCTGGGTGATGAGGCAACTCTGCTTTTATGGACTGAGTGAAGGATTGGATTGAGGGTGGCTCAGGGGATGGACCTGGCTCCTGCTGAGGAGCTTCTGGACTACCAGCTGGCTTCGTGTCCTGAGGAGGCTCTGTGGCTAGACACGACAAAAATAATTTGAGTTACACTTTCCTGAACTAGGAACATAAAACTTGCAGACAGTCTGGCTAGTCCTGTGCCAGGAACTGAACAAGACTGGCAAAGAAGTGCAAAAAATATCGTTATGCAGCGTGATGGTGGGACAAGAACACGGACACAAAGGCAGTACCTGGAACCTTTTCACCCGTGGGGCCTTTCGGTGACGCTTCACTGACCTCCTGTAGGGATTTTTCACGGCTCGTTTCTGCACACACCTCTGTGAACAGGAGACACGTTCATCGTTAGTGGAAGTGTCCTTACGTAACCTAAAGCAGGCTGAGTGGAAATAATTACAGTGCTGGAAAATGGGTGAGAATGGCTTCTTAAAAAAAAGAAAAATGCTAAAAAGGAAAGTGTTCACGTCTGTAAGACTCAAGAGGGATGTTCGGACTGGACCCAGTGTGTGTGCGTGTCTGTGTGTGTGTGTGTGATTAAAAACAGCTGATAGGCAGGCAGGCTTCTGCATGTACCTCAGGAACAGAACACACATTTGGAGATTTTATTTTGTACAGCTTCACAGAGTTGTGACGCATCTTAGAAACTCCAACCAAGAACTCATTTGAACTGCTGATTATAAACATTACATCACTAAAGACCAGTCACTGTGGTGGTCACTTCTCCTGCTATGCGCTCCTCTCTCCCCATCTCTCTCCCCATCTCTCTCTCCATCTCTCTCTCCATCTCTCTCTCCATCTCTCTCTCCATCTCTCTCTCACTCTTTCTTTTAAATGCCTGTTTAGCTTCAACCCCTATTATCACGGGCGCACATTCAGGGTTGCCTAAAATCTTGTTTAAAAGCGCCTTGTTAAATGTTTAAATCAAATTTGCTAATCAACTGTGACACAAATTGTAAACAACAGCTAATTGAATGATTCCATCCTCTGGGATATCATTGAGCTGTAAACAATTTAGATGCTATGCTTCTTCGTAGATCGGAACGTCAGCCAGTGTGGAGTGGAATCATGTGGCTCTGCTATTTAAATTGCATTTACAGAGTATTTCTAACTGATTCACTCACCTCAGAAAGAGTTCTTACCTGTCCAACCCGCTCCCAATGGAGTTCTAATCCATCACCATCCACCACAGAATTAGTTCTAACCAATCCCAGCAACCCCTGAAGCAGGTCTAAGCAACTGACGGAGGTCTGATTAAAATGTATCATCTCCCCAAGAAGTTCTAACCGATCCCACCAAATCCTAAAGACGTTCTAACCAATACATCCAATGTCCAATGGAATTGTAACCAATCCCATCCACACCAGCAGTAGTTCATACTAAATTAATTAACTCCTGAAGAAATTCTAACCAATACCAGCAAAACCCCTGGAGAACCCCTGGAGAAAGTCTAACCAAATGTAACATCTAAATTAACCAATCAAACTAATTTAACGAATTCAAGCAACTCCTGAAGAAGATCTGACCAATTTACCAACTCCTTAAAATGTTCCGACCAATCCCACCCATTCCTGAAGGCTTTCTAACCAATTCCACCAACTCCTGAAGAGGTTCTAATCAATCCCACTGAATCCTAAAGACGTTCTAACCAATCCAACCTAAGTCCAGTGGAATTTTAACCAATCCCATCCACACCAGCAGTAGGTCATACTAAATTAATCGACTCCTGAAGAAGTTCTAATCAATCCCAGGAGCAGAGGAAGATGAAATATCCAAATTTATCAACTCTTGAAGAATTTCTAATTATTCCCACCCACTCTGGAGTTGTTCTAACCAATCCCAACACCTGAAGACTTTCTAACCAATTGAACCAACGGCGTTCCAACTAATCCCACCCATTCCCGCAGGCTTTCTAACCAACCCCACCAACTCCCAAGGCATTCTAATCAATTCTCCCACTCCTGAAGAAGTTTTAACCAATGCTCCTGTGAGTTTTTTTTTCTTGCTGGGTCTCAGGATCCCAGTCTTAATACACACCTCGATTCGAGAATGCTTTATTAGTGCTGGGTCTGCAATTATCAAACTGAATTCCAAACTTTTTAAACTCCCTGTGCACCGTGGCTTTAACCTTGAATAAAGAAGTGGGAGGAAAAAAGAACTGAAAGGGAAAAAAAAAAATTCTCCTCGTCAAAGAAACCTTGCGAGGGGGTTGTTTTTCTTCTACTGGCACAGAAGATCTTATCGAATAAAGCCCACAGCCCCTCCAGGTACACATAATCAGCCAGCCTCAAAAAGCGTACCAGGATTTCATAACCAAATATTGGCCCAGCGCGGCAGATCATTAGCTTAGTGCTGTGTGAAGTAATTACACAGCGAGTTTCATTATCCTGTAGAGGTATTGCGTAAGGAATGCCGAGTGTATTGCTGAGGTCATGAGCAACACTCATGACCCTGAGAGACTCAGGTAACAGAAAGCATTCCTCCAGACTCCCAGTAATCAGTAAATCCACTAAAAAAAAAAAACCTTTGTTGCTGTGTAAGTCAGTTGCTCTAGAGACCAAAAACGCAAGGAAACATTAAAGATGATTATTACAGACTTTAAAGAACGGTTACATGAATTTGGGGCAGGTTAAAGTGCTTGTGCTCGCAAGTTACATGAGCTTGTCCTCTAGAGGGCGCTATCAAAGAACATAAGGCAGAAATACATTTCCTGATTCTGTCCTTATTACCATTTGTGTGTTTGCAAAGGATTAAATAAGGGATTAGATTTCCATCCCCTAATGTGACCTCATATATCAAGAGCCCCTCCCACCGTGTGTTCGCAGAAAGTAGCTCATTTGCATAAACTGAAATTTGAGTGGTGAATAAAAAAAAAATGGCATTAACACACACTCTGGGGAAGCCCTGTGTCCTGTGCTCACTCCTTAAAGAAATAGTAAAATACGGGACCATTTTCAGGAAGCACCGTTCTGACAAACAAGCCGCATCATGTACAGTTATGTTTCAGTGCTCGTCAGTAAACTGATATATAATCATTGTTTACTTCCTGATCTTACCGGACTCCTTGTGCTCCGTCACATCCTCCTCCTTCTCCTCACACCGCGGCTCGGTGACGGTCCGTCCCGGTTCTGTGCTGTCCGTCTGATCGGGTTCACAGTCCATGTCTGATTGTGCTGGCTGCGTTTCCGTATCGACGTCCATAGTTGCTTCCTGCTTCTCCGTCTCCGCGAGTGTGGATCCTGGCTCGACGCTGGCATGTTTACACATCGAACACACGTAATCCTCTCCGGTCTGGAGCTCCACGTGACCCTCCACCTGCCGCTCACACTCAGCGTGAAAACACCTGGAGAAAGATTTTTAAAAATGCACCGACTATAAAACTGTTTCACGTACTTCCCAGACTACATTTGGTCTGATCAAACACACTCTGATGCTTCTCAGGGATTCGGTATAAATAGCGCCACCACCGTCAGCTCAGCTTCTGCCCCGGTTTTGGCGATTTCGCTGTGTACCTTTTGCAGTGATGGCAGGAGAGCAGGTCTTTATGGAGCTCGGCCTCCAGGTTTCCAGCACACAGGGAGCAGAGCGGAGTCGAGTCGTGCTGCCCGGAGCAGCTCTCACACAGCAGACTGCTGCTCCGAGTGCCACACTGCACACACACCCGGCAGTTCTGTAAAACATGCACACACACACACAGAGCACATTAATCTTTCCACCACTCTAGTGAAGAAAAAAAAAAACGGTCTACACATTTAACATGACGCTAAAAGACAATGATGGCTGCATAGAAATCTGTATCACCCTAAACGACTCCTTATGATTCCACAGAAATCTACACGACTCCACCGTTTGACTTTTTAAAACTTGATAGAATTCTACAACTCTATATATTATTAAACAGCTCCATGAAGGCCTACTCTCAAACCTGTATGACTTTAGACAACTTTACATGTCTTCATAAGACTCTAAGTGCCTTTTTGACTCTAAGTAACTCTATATGACTCCACTTGACTCGAAGTGACTCCACTTGCCTCGAAGTGACTCCATTTTAATCTAAGTAACTCCCTATCACTCTAAATGATCCTGTGTGACTGAAAGAGACACCACATGACTCTAGGAAATGCCTTAAGACTCCATGTGACTATTTCACCCTGTATAGCTCTAAAATACACCATATCACTCTAAGGGACTCAATGTGACTTCATGTGCCTCTATGTGACTCCATATGACGCATCACTCTAAGAGATGCCATAAAATTCTGTGCGACTCCACATGACTCTAAATTACTTGATATGACTTTATCTGACTGTGAGTGACTCCATTTGAGTCCAAGGGACCTCGCATCATAACTCCATACAACTCCATATGACTCTAAAAGACTCTACATGACTCCATATCATTTTGCACGACTCCACATGAAGACTCCATATGCCTCTATGTGACTCCATACGACGTATCACACTAAGAGATGCCATAAAACTCTAAGTGACTCCACATGACTCTAAACAAGTCCATGTGGTTCTAGGTGTCTCTGCATGACTTTATCTGACTATGAAGTGACTTTATGTAACTCTACATGACTCCATGTAATTCTAAGTGACTCCATATGACTCTAAACTACTCCATGCCTTTCTAAACCATTCTAAATTGCTCTATCTGACTGCAAGTGACTCTAAATGACCCTATCTGGCTCCGTAAGATTACAGGTGACTAAATAAGACTGGATATGATTCTATGAATCAAATGACACTATCTGACTCCATAAGACTCCAAGTGTTTCCATATGACGCTAAACTACTCCATATGAATTTTATGCACTTCTACGCAAAACCTTACAAATCTACGAATTGCACAATTCCACACGACTCCTTATACAATTTTGCAATAATTCTAATTAAATCCATGTGACTCAAAACAACTCCATATGATATAAGTGACTCCATGTGACTCCTTGCATATATAAAACAACTTTATTTAAATCCATGATGCTCTACAACTCCACACGACTCTACAGGAAGTTCATATGAAGGCGTCCGATCCATCCGCGCAGGTTGTGTTTTTGCTAAATCGTTACCTTACACCTCCATCCGTTGGTGGGGATGGAGTCCATGACGGGCTGCAGGCAGAAAGTGTGATAGCCTTTATCGCACATGTCACACACCAGCATCTTCGTGTCCTCCCCGGGGTTCCTGGGGGAAAAAACAAGATCAAAAACCATCAGCAATACCCGGTTTATTATACGATAAAGAGTTTAAACCTGTTCTCGGCCTTTATAAAGAGTTAAAAGTGAGGTTCACACTCACTTGCACGTCTGGCACACTTTACACTCCGGACACTGCCAGCCCGCTCGCTTCAGAGGAGTCACGCTGATGTCCAAACACATGCCGTGGTAATGAAGACCGCAGCTGGTGCAGAACAGCTGGTCCATTAAATCTCCCGGACTCTCACACAGCACACAGTGCGCCTCCTCCGCTGCTACACACACACACACAAAAGAAAGAGAGATATGAGTGTGTAAGTTAATAATTTAAGTATTTAGTTAGTAGACATTAGAGCTGTCCATCAGAGCGGGACGTTGGATTCAGGTCGATCTTTAGGCTTTGATTCACCAGGACAGATGTTTAGTGTTTCATTTGTATCAAGCAGTTAAATTTTAAGTAATTCCAAATGATAATAAGTACAAAAAGCTAAACGATAAATTCTAACAAGTTTTTTTTTTTTTGCTTCATACTCCAGTCCAGTAGGTGGCGGTATCACCCTAACCACCAATAAACTCAAAAGAAGAAGATGAAGTAATGATCTTGCAAAATGAAAGTATTTCAAAGGTACTTTGAAATACAAAATATTTTTTAGGAATTTGTAAATTTAAGAACGTTCAATAAGTTTACTAAAATCATTTAAAATGTGAATCGACGCTGAGATTAAAAACCTGACCCGTCGATAAGGTTAATTATTCTAAAATAAATAAATAAAGAAGATCGAGTAATCTTTCATATGACTCCATATCACACTTAGAGACTTCATATAAAAAAGTGACTCCATATGACTCTAAACAACTCCAACTGATTTCAAGTGACTCCATATGACTCGATCTGACTCCAATTTTCCTTCAACATTTTTGCACAACTCTAAACAACTGTATCTGACTCTAAGTGATTCCATATGACTCTATCTGACTCTAATTTTCATTTAACACATTTTCACATCATTCTTAAAGACTCTGTATAACTAAGGG
>JAQMYJ010000001.1:34790479-34812101 GCA_030014305.1 Clarias laeviceps
ACACACACACACACAGACACACACACACACACACAGACACACACACACACACACACACACACACACACACACACACAGACACACACACACACTCTCTGAGTGCCCATCACCGTCTGAGTCCCGCTGTGTCTAATCTGAGTATCACTTTATCAAGGTGATAATCGCCAGAGTCGCAAATTAAACTGCAGCTCACACACACACACACACACACACACACACACACACAGGAGTTGAGGAAGAATTAGAGAGAAATGATAAATATATAAATAGAACGGAGGGAAGAATGGAGGGATGGAAAGAGAAAAGAGAACCGAGAGAGGAGAGACTGAAAGAAGGGAAAGAGGGGGCAGACGGACAGAGCGAGAGATCGACAGAGGGATAAAGAGAAGGAGAAAGACGAGAGATAGAGACAGAGGGGGAGATGGAAAGAGATTAAGAGAGGGGGAAAGATGAATAGATGAGAAAGAGGAGACAGATGGGAAAATAAAAGAGAGAGAGCACAAAGTAAAGAGGGAGAGAGAAAGGAGAAGTGAGGAAGGAAGGTCGGAGAGAGAAGAGTAGAGAGATGGAAAGAGCACAAAAGTGGACAGAAGAATAGAGATGAAAGACTGAGAGCTGGGTAGAAAATGGAGGTATGGAGAGAGAGAGAGAGAGAATGGACAGATAAACAGATGGAGAGATGGTGAGAGAGAAGGGGAGATGTATAGACAGATATATACAGGGACAGAGAGATGGAGAGATGCAGAGAGCGGACAGATGGAGAGACGGTAGAATGTAAATATAGAGAGATCAGAACGGAGAGATGAACAAACAGACCGAAAGAGAAAATGGTAAAGATGAACAGCTCAGGAGAGATGAACAAAAAGAGAGTGAGGAGACAGGGAGAGGCGCGCGGATAAAGAGCGGAAGAAATGGAGAGACGGACAGATGAGAGATGGAAAGATCACCAGATGAAACAGAATAGAATAGGGGGAGAGAAAGGATGAAGCGATGAGGAGCGGAGAGAGAGAGAGAAAAGATGAAAAGAATAGAGGATGGAGAGATGAACAGATAAAGAGATGGAGACAGAGAGAGAGAGAGAGAGAAAGGAAAATCTGTTAAACGAATGGAGAAATGGATAGATGGAGGAAGGGAAGAACAGAGAGATGGAGCAAAAATGGAGAGCAATTTAACTTCCTGTGGTTTCACACAAAACTAGTTATTTAGTAAAAAAGAAATGAAAAAAAGAAGAGAAGAAGAAGAGACACAAGCTCAAGCGGCCCAAGATATCCAGAAAAAGGAAAAATACACATCACAACGTTAACGTATCGCAACGTCGACGTCACAACAGCACGATATATCGGCGACGTAATTCTAACGGTCCGTTATGAATATTGGGTCGGCACATTTGGGGGCGGAGCTAACAGTCGCAAACACACAACTGCGACAACAATTTACTGTGGGGTTTTACGCGATATTAAAAATTACACAGGAAAGAACGACATCGAACAGGGAACTCCAGACACGAGGAAGCGTTCATGTGACCGTAACCCGTATTCACGTATAAAACAATCACGTGACGGATAGCTTCAGATAGCTAATGCGGAGAAATCATAAAGGAAACAGCGCTGGCGCGTCACCAAATAAAAATAAAGTTTTTTTTTTTTTTAAACGAGTTTGTATAACCATCCGATGTTTAAACTAATAGCTATAATCATATTATGTCACAAGCAAACAAGATTTAGACTAAAATTTATTTCCAGACTAAAATTTTCCATCAATGTGGAAGCGCCAGGAACAACGACGCAGAGCTTCCACGAACACTTCGCTCGTTTTAAACGACAGGAATTTCTTTAAAATTTGATGGAAAAATCACTTTTCTGATACGTGACGCTTTTAAACAGAAAAATGTGCGGGCGCTCGCCTTTATATTGAGCACCCAACCCCCCAAACGCCTATAACTTATCCCCATCAACCCTGTGTGTGTGGAGAGAGGGAGAGAGGGAGGATAACATAGTGCCGGCTCACGGGTGGAGGAGGAAACCTGGAGTGGAGTTTCACTCTGGACTGGAGCTCGGTGATTACACACTCGTTCACTCAATCACTCACGCAAATACCGCTTTATACTATAAACAGGGTCACGGGGGGGAGGGAGGGGGGGGCTGGAGCCTATCCCAGGAGACTTAGGGCACGAGGCGGGGTACACCAAACCATCACAGGGCACACACACACACACACACACACTACGGGGGGAATCGAACCCGGACCCTGGAGCTGTGAGGCAACAACCCTAACCACTACGCCACTGTACCACCCGCGCTGATTATAGTTGCAGTGAAAAATCTGAATAAGAAATATTCTATACTTCTCATTAACAATAATAATTGGTGAATAGTTTGTTTATTATGAGGAAACGTTTATATAATGTTTATGGAATGAGTCTCCAGTGCTAAAGCTGAAAGACTGAGCTGAGTATTTGATGCTCGGTGGCGTCTCATGGTGTTCCATCTGCAGGCTAAATACTGAGACGATGAAAAAGAAGCCGTTAATTAAACCGTCTCATTAAACACCTCGCGTTTCAGACCGTGTTTAGCTTAAGCTTCTAAACATACTTTGATCAAATAGGTGACGCGTTCTCCAGAGGACCACGTCGGGTAATGACGGCTACTGTCAGACTTGAGACACGTGTCTTGTAGAAGTAAAAACTTTCACTTATTTCGTCTGCAGTGACACTAACATACAACAAAGGCTCCATCCTAAATGCTATTGTTAGCTAGAAGCGCTTTAAAATGTACATTTAATCTATTAAACATCTAAAATAAAAAATACATCATAGAAATTGAGAACATCGAGTGATGATTATCTAGTAGCAATGCTAGCTAATCAGCTAATCTAACTAACGCACAAAAATCTTGCTCAACACTTGCTAGTTAAAATTTAGAATGAATCAATGGCTGATTTCACGAATCATTTCAAAGCTAAAACCAATAACAGCCTGATTTCAGTCCCGGAGTTTGTTTTATCAGTGATGTATCAGCAGTTCTGTGTGAAATGTCGACGTTCCTGATAGATCTGTATCAGTTCCGCAGTCGCAGCTACGTCCTAGCGAGCTAAAGCGTGTCATCGTGAACGTTACGTGAGTACTTCGGGGGTTTGTGACAGTGTTTTCTATATACTTCAAGGACTTGAGTTTTTGGTATTTTATTTAGAAACATTTTATACACGTTAGACATCAGGCACTCGCTGGAATTAACTATGGTTTAATGAATATTAGTAAAATTGACCAAAAGTAAAAAAAAATTACTCAATTTAGCCGAGTGTTTACGTGTGTATACAAATAGCTAAAATTTTAATTAACAAGCAAATGCATACTCGAATGATTACTAGGTGTGTACGATGACGGGTAAAATAATATTACCATTTTTTATGCTTAATACTGAAATGAAATTAGAATTCTGTTTCTAACATAAAAGGAAAACAAACACCTTAATTTTGTCTTAACATTTTAAAGTCTATTTTTCTAATTACAGACTTATTTATTTGTAATTCTTTGCAGTGTATAAAAAATTATTATTTTTTTGCATAAAAGAAATACAATTATTTTCATCAACGATACAAATTAAAAAAAAAAAATTTAACCAGTTTTTGGCTTTAAACGAAACGCCACTGCATCGATGGAAAATTTATACACAAACGCTGTTGAGACTAATGATCTAGATATTCTTTTAGAAAATAAAAGTCGTTTTAAACAATCAAAAGAACAATCCTTGAGAAAAAAAATTTTTTGCGTGTTTATTTTATCAGAAGTATATGTTTAATACATAAATTTAGGTATAAAATAAGGTACAGTATATTTTAAAGGTGGCAAACATGTAGATGTAAACTTTATTAATCAAAAAGTACATTTTATTATAAGTACACTATATTGTCTAAACCTATTTATTTTACTGTTAATTTATTCCTAGACTAAAACTAGCAGCAAGAAATTACTGTATGTCTGTTATTTTTTGGCACAAAAACAAACAAACAAGCAAACAAACAAAAAAAATAAAATAAAACCAAAGTCAAATTCGCTGTTAAACCTGCCCATGTTTTTATATCGCACTAAATCAATAATGTCAGATATGACAACATAGATGTCATACTGGCCACAGAAAAAGTCCAGTCTGAGCATCAACTGCTTTTGCAGAGCTTTTGCAGGTTCTGTCATCATCACGGAACATTTTCTGTTAGAAAATGAGTGTGAAAATGTGACGTGCAAACACACGATTAAGAAAACTGGCTAATTATTGTAATCAGGCAAACAAAAATCTGAACGCAACTCCGAAATTAACGAAATTAAGTACGTCAAAATGATTACTATTTACCTAAATGATTAAACAGGTCAGTAGGTCGCGATTGTAGAGTGTAATAAACAGTTACATCACCCACCTCAAACGTTATGCTTTGTAGTTTAGCTAACATGCTATGTTAAAATACTTAATTTCGCCAACACGCCATATTACACACTGCGTTTATCGTAATTTATCACCCTTTGGATAAATGTTTCATGATCAAGTGTACCACATCACTCTAATGGTATTACATCATCAGCGGCTGACGGTAAGAGCCGAGGATGACGGAGAGACGAAAAAACAGAATAAAAAGTGAAACTAAACTGTAAACACGCACCACAACAAAAGAACTTCATCAGCAGCTGCGATATAAACAGACATTTAACCACATCAAGCACTCGAATCCACTCTGAATCAGATTTCTCCAGTTTTGAGGATATTTAGTAAAGCTTGGGTCTAAGAGGGACGAAAAGTGGCATTTTCTTCAGTCAGACAGAAGAGGACAAAGTGGGCGGAGCTATAATTTCAGCTTCTACCTATCAATAGCCCCAGGTTTATCTACTGCAGCAAAAAAAATAAACACAGACAGGCAATAAGTCCAGAGTCACTCACTTCCGCCTCTGTCTGGGAGTGGATCCAGCATCCTTTCGAGGTCGGCCTCGGGGCCTCCTGTCATTGTGGGCGGGACTTCCTGTGGGCGTGGTCACAGATCCACCCAGCGGTGGCGAGGGTCCTTTATCAGAGGAATCAGGAATCTTCTCCTCTGATGACATTCTGATAAAAGACAAGGAAAAAAAAAAAGCCGTTTTGTCGTATCAGCGTTAAAACTTATCGTACGGTTTACAATATTCAACACTAATGTTTGGAGTGTATTATTTCTGTGTATGTTTTAGTGAGTTTTTCAGATCTGAGGCAGATTGGTATATTAAATCAAGCATGAAGGCATTTTCTGAACTTGGATTTCCTCCTGGGAATCAGGAATCACGACAAGCGCTAACTAAACAACTCGAGTGAGCTCCTGTTTATCGAGTCCGAGTCCGAGTGAGAATCTATTTTTGTTTATTTGTCAGACCATGTGATCAGACGCTACAGCCTGGTTTAGTCTGGGGTACTTGGCTAGGCATGGTCTCCCCGATAAGCTGCCCACCAAGGGGCTGGACATGCTTACATCATCACCGTGTTACTTTTTATGTTGAAGAGAACCGCTCTCACTCCACACATGCGGGTCCATGATCATTGGCACCTTGTGGCGCATTTGAAACCCGCACCTCATTGAGACACACTCGGCCCCCAGTCTGATCGCCTGAGAGTATGTGCTCTCACTTGACCAAACAACCACATGAAGGAGAAGAACACACTAGGGTTCCATCCAAATTGATTAAACACTGCACGTATCCAAGCACTTTTCGTATTATTATTATTATTATTATTATTTGAACCCGTCAGTTTAGCAGGAGTTGAACTGGTTTCCAGCATTAGGTAAGTGCATGGTGTGGTTTGCATGTCTAAATGGGAACGTTCTTGCAGGACTGAGCAGCTTTCACACTGAGCATGGGAAAGAATCAGTTCGTCATGTTGTGGTCATACTCGTGACTCAGGCTTACAGGGAATTATCTTTCATTTTGTGATGGATCTGCGTACTCAGCTCGAGTGTGCAGAAACAACACATTATCTACTTCTGGACCTGGTCTCCACCATGCATCTTATCCTTATCACTTATCACCCGACCTTTTTCCATCCACCCATCCTTGCTCTCATTGGCCGAGGCTCAATGCCAACCTTACTGCTCTCTTTAAATGTGTTCACACATCAACACCACCGAAACGCCGGACAACGATCTCGCAAAATGGACTCGCCGCTCTGTGTTATACAACAGTTCACAAGTAATCTGAATAAAATATACGCCATGAATCACAACCCCATATCCTTATGCAGAAGGCTTCATCTTTACATCAGGCTATAACGTTTTTTGTGCAAGTCCTGACGATATGGTTAGGTGCTTGCAGTGTAAGGATGGACGATACGGCAAAAATATCAAATCACGATTATAGCAGGCAATTCTACTGCTCCTAAATGCAATTATTATCTGTTAGTGTACAAACAATTTCACAGAAATACAGCATGTTTTTTTTTAAACCGTTTGATAATACTTTGACATCATCTTTAAAAAATACATGCAGAAAAAGAATGTACATAAAAACTAACCTGCGTGCAAAAGTTTAAAATAACATTAATTCTCAAAAACATTAATGTCATTTTATACTATTTCGTGATGCTACTATAATTTATCTGATTTTACTCTTCAAGTCAATAAATTTGTGTAAAACATCTAAAAAAGTTCTCGGTGCGGCAGATCAATAACATATCAGAAACATTCATTCTTTTTGACACAAACAATCCAGATAGAACCGATTTTAATATTGTTACTTTTGTCACTAATTATCGTGATACAATATGTTTTACTGTATCACAGGCCCATTTCAATGATAATCTGAATACTTTAAGTAATTTTAAACAAGAAATCTCACTAGTAGTACAAAAAGCAAGTCTTAGAGATGAGTTCACGCATATAAGGTCCAACATACCGACAAGAACACGGCAAGAAAAAAAGGAAAGTAAAATCCATTGTTTAAGACGTTATCATACAATCTGTTGCTTTCTGTGATTTCTTCCGCAATTTCTGTGTTAACTAGCAAAACGAGTAAACGCTAATTTTTAAAACCAGGCTCATGGGTTAACCCTAACCCAGGTCAGGACAGGAGGTGGTAATATAAAAATACACCCTCGTCACCTTTTCAGCCAACAAGGCCACATCTTCCCGGGACTGGATTTGTCTTTTAACCGTGATTTACAACTAAACCACCAATAGTTACGTTCAGGTTGAGGACAAAAGCTACAGAGTAGACCTCGTCTCTTAATGTAGAAGACCAGGATTAAAAATTATTTATGTTAGTCTACGTTTTCTGAACTCTCATTTGAGTACATACAGCGCTGACTTCACTAAACCGCAGCATGATGCCCGTCTCATCGTTGTCCAAAAGCTTACCTGTCCTCACAACACCTTTAAACGTTTAAGCGAGCGCCAGACCTAGCTAGGAAGCTTCCCCTGTGTTTCGTGACGTGCGCTACTGAATCATCACCGCTTTGTGCGCTTCTTCTTGACCACCTGTGTGTCGAGCTGATGTGGGCACGGTGCCAATGCGGCGCTGCCTTTCTTTCCAGGAATTATGCGGGATCCCTCGCTCGGTATGAGTAAACAGTTCCGCTTCACGTGCTTAGATCACTCCAGGGATCAAAACAATGGACATTATGTCAGTCACACATGTCGCATATCAGAAGACACGGCGTACATCACATATCAGGACTCTTAACTTTCCTACAGCTTGCACTGAAATTTGTAAGTCTCCTCTTAATGTGTAAAGAGGGCTTTTCATGTGAGCAGTATGGAAAGAATCAGGGATTCACGCCACGTTTCTTGGATTAGCCTTGTTACGTTCATGACTCAGCACGCACCGAACGGCAAGAACGGCTGACAAACATCAAGAGCTTTTCATCTACGACTCTTCTGAGGTAACGTGTTGAGTGCAGAAAAGACAAAAACAACGTGAATTAATCCTAGGAGCGATACATCTTCCAAGATTTCTACGCCAACGCCGGTGAGCTTGAGCTACAAATTAAAGCCTCGTGGTTATTTACTAGACACAGATGTAACGTTTCACCAATTTGCACACCATGTAAACTGAGGGAAAGCAAGAACAAAAAAAAAAAGAGAGAGAGAGAAGAACCAACTTGGGGAAAGGTGCAACCAAACAATCAATCAGGTTGCAAGTAAGAAGTTAGCAAAAGCTAAGGCTAAATCTTTTTTTGTTTTTTTTTTCTGACCCTAAAGGATGGTCGAGCGAAAACGATAGTAGTTTCTGTTTGGAAGTTATTCAGTAATCAGGAATGAGAGGAGGGGGAAAAACTGAAGGCCTTTTGTTTAAGCACTGAACACAAAGCAAAGTGGTTCACATGAGGGGGGCATGTCCAGTCTTTGTTCAGTCTGACTCAGGAGCTCGGTTCTGAAGGAAACAGCGTTTAAAAGTTCAGGTTCTGTCAAATAAAAGAAAATAAGCATTTTGAAAAATAAATAAATAAACAAAAACCACAAACACTGAGACCTGAATGATGGACTTTCTTTCTATCTCTTCTTTTTTTTTTTTTGAGAGAGAGAGACTTAGCCTTTCTTGTGTGGGAAAAAAAATGCTAACATTTGAGTTGAGGATTAAAATACAAACAAAAAAAAAACCCACATCATCATTACTATATAAAAAAAAAAAAAAGAAAAGAAAAAAACTTCACAATAATATCTGAATGTTTTGCTAACTGTTAGCTTAGCATCACTACGGGGACAACTTGGTGAGTAGCGTCATTAGGACGTCAAAATCCCGGCGTTTTTATTTTTTTTGATGTAGGTGAAATTGCTGAGAGAGATTTATTTATTTTTTACACTGAAGAGGAAGGTGTTTGGAGGGGAGAAATAAAATGTAAGGAGGGGGAAAATAAATGGACAAACTCTCGTGTGACGCTGTTAGCCACAGGCTAGCTTGGTGGGGAGATTGAAGGGGAAACGCGATACCTAGCAACAACAACAAAAAAAAAAGGGAACACGCGTGTACACGTACACTTCTTACCTTTTATTAAATAATACTAGGAGTGTATGTCCTTCATGTCATTAATGTGGTTGAGGACATACACGAGGGGAGTTTGTTTCGGTTTTTTAGTGTTTTGTGAGGAGAAGAAGGAGAAGGTGGTGGTGGAAAAGGAGGAGGAGAAGAAGGGGAGTGGGGTAGGAGTTGGGGTAAGGGGGGGGGGGGGGATTTGGAGACCACTATGTCGACATTAAGACTCCTGGATTTTGAAAAATAAAATCCCCGTTTATACTCCGAATCTTGGTCGAATATGTAACGGGAGCATCCAGATATATTCCGTAATCCAGTTCGCGTAGTGTGAATCCGTCCCGATTCCGGAATGGAGCAGTTGCGTTTTTCTGTTTTTTTTGTATTTGTGTTACTGTATATGTTTTTTATTCCGCTTTATTCATTCCCACATCGCGAGATCCTTCAGGGTTTTCACATCCCTGCGCCGCTGCTGCGTGTGTGTTGTGTGTGTGTGTGTGTGTTCGGCTTTTCTTCCCAACGATGCTCGGCTTTTTTTCCTCTCAGCAATATATAATACAAATATATATATAATCCCGAGGCAGTGAGAGAAACCCTTATTTCCATGAAAAAAAAAATAAAAACCAGATCACACACACACAACGTGTTAAATTCGATCCAGGATTAATCCGTTTTGAAGCTGGCAATTTTCAACAAAAAAAAAAATAGACACCAGTGTTTATAAGACACACACACATCCACAATAACACGGAATATCCGTTCCCGTTTTCCGAAGTTCAGCGCGTCCATACAATCACGAGAAACGTCTCCCCGGTGTGTATCCCGTTTAGAAAAGGGAGGGAAATCACATCGTTAAAAATAAAAAAAAAAACAATATTTAACAAGAGACAGATATTAAAGTTGTAGCTCCTCGCACTCCGACGGTAGCCATATTTGAGTGCGCGTCGCGTCACCGCGTGTGTCCTGGCGCCGCGAAATAGTTACGCGTTCACACACACAAAAAAGAGCGCGTAAATCTTCCCGCGTGTCAGCAGGCGCGCTGCTTTCGCCTCAGGTTTATTTTGAATAATCGTGCGCACGATATCATGTGTCCGTTTCACATGCAGCTAGTGAAGGAAAAACATTTTCGCAAGAAAATAAACTGACCCGGCGGACTGATATTCTGGAGCGCTCAGCAAGTGAGGCGACCATTTTTTATTTTTTTATTTTTTCTACCGGAAGTCTAAAAGATGTGGCGCGGATTGACGGAACGGATTTGGTTCTGTTCATCTAACTGCACGAAAAGCTCTAGGACAGTTATTTAAAGGTGTAATAGCAAAAAACTTTACCCATTTATTACTTGTCAATAATGATAATAATAAGTTATATATGTAGATTTAACGATAAACCATTTGGTTAATTATTGGTGAGAGCGTAAAAAAATATTTGTTTCGAAATTATCGAAGTTCTAATAAATTTGTGCCGTCTTGTCAAAAAATGCTACCGTAGTATATGAATTAATAGCAGACTCTATTGATTTGTGCTACCCTTTCAAAAAAATGCATAAATGTGTTATAACTACTGTAGGTCATGTTTTGATGCCTTATTTTAACTTTCTTTTTTTTAACGATAAATTATGAGTACCATATTCACTCACTCATTGTCTATACTGCTTTTTGCTGCATACAGGGCTGCAGGGGCCTTGAGCCTATTCTAGGACACTTAGGACACGAGGTGGGGTACACCCTGGACGGAGCACATATATACACACACACACATACACATTCACACATACACCTACTACAGGCGATTTGAGAAAATGTTAGATATGTTGATTTAACCAATAAAACATTAGGTTAAGTACTGGCGGAAGCGTAAAAATAAAATCTGACACGTTCTAATAAATTTGTGCTGCCTTGTCAAAAAATGCTACCATAGCAGAGTCTATTGTTTGCAATACCCTATAAATTTTTTTTATCATAAATGTGCTATAATTGTAACTGGATCATGTTTTTATACTTGATACCTTATTATAACTTTTTTTTGTTTGTTGATAAGTTATGAGTAACATATGCACACACTCATCATCTATACCACTTTATACTGTAAACAGGGTCACAGGGGCCTGGAGACTTGGGGTACGCCCTGCATAGGATGCCAATCCATCACGGGGCGCACACACTACAGCCAATTTTGGGAACGCCAGTTAGCCTAATCTGCATGCCTTTGGACTGTAGGAGGAGTACTGCTGGAGTACCCAGGGAAACTCCATGCACACTGACCCAAGGGCGGAATCGAACCTGGACACTGGAGGTGCAAGGTGATGGTGCTTACCACTAAGCCACCGGGGTAACATATCTTAGTAGACAAATACCCCCATCAAATAACGCTCCCATTACATAATAAAAAAAAAAATGAATCAAAGCTTGTTGGTCCATATGTGCAAAGAACCAAGTTTAAAGTAACATGTATTTACAGAACACTGGAACTGGAACTTGTTTGCTTTCCAATCAAGCCCTAACCTCCGGTTCTGAAAAATTATGCAATGGTGGATGTGCCAAAACGCACAGTTCCTGGAATGACCACTAGGAGCTGTCTGCAAAGGCAGTCATCCCCATATACCTTCATCTTTTCTACTGCTTATCCTATACAGTGTCTCGGTAGGGGCCTGAAGCCTAACATTGGGCACAAGGCAGTGTACACCATGCAAAGGGTGCCAATCCATCACAGGGCACACAAGCACACACTCACATACTACGGGCAATTTGGGAACACCAATGAACCTAATCTGCATGTCTTTGGACTGTGGGACTATACCAAGCATGAGGAGAACATGCACACTCCACACACACACACACACACACTCGCACTCACGCAGTGCTGCCCCACATGCCTCCAATGTTAAAATCTCCAACTTTACAAAAGAAATAAACATGTTTACAGCCTGGTATAAAAAAGACTTTATCTCCATAGATAGCTAGAGTTCCCATTCATGACACCTGTACAGGGGTGATTTTTAATGTAACTCCTCAGTTAAAATAACATTAAGCCATAAAATTAGGCAGAATTAGGGGCGTTGGCAATTTGAGTGACAGCTGCACTACAAGTGTCAAACCGCTAGCTGTCTGACATGACATGTAGGGTATGGACGGCCAGGTTTGATCAAATGCAAAGTAACGTTAGTGCGTACATTAGGGCTAGCCACCTTAGTAGTTTAGCTAGGGTAGCTAAGCTAAGCTAGCTAGCTTGTGGTAACTGAGTTAAGTAGGTGAGTTCCAACCAATTTCCAGGCTCTGTTCGTTCCACACATTTGGCCATTTATGGATTAACCATTTATGGAGTTTGGGTGGAGTCAGCTCCTACCAAGATGGTGACAACCAGGGCTCCCACAGCTGAGCTTGAAACCCGCTCTTCAGAAAACCCATGGGTGATGTCATGGAGGGGGTATCCGGTCCTTTTTTATGCAGGAACTTTTTATTTTAATAAAAAAAAAAATTTTTCACATGGTTTCACATCACAAGAACTCAGCTGGGAATTATCGCAACATCCCCGTACAGTCCTGACCTCACTCCAAGCCATTTCCACATGTTTGGTCCATTAAATGAGTTCCTGAGAGGCCAGGGTTTCAGAAATGAAGCAGACAGTCCTGCCGTGGCTCCGGTGTACTGAGAATCTCTGTACCTTGATCGTATCCAAGCACTAGTGAAACACTGGGATTAAGTGCATTAGTGTAGCAGGAGATTATATAGAGAAATGACGGGAGTTTTTACTCTCATAACTGTGTTCTGTTATTCTGTACAAACAAAAGTCCCACTTTGACTTGAACGCCCCTCATTCAAGTGGCCTTAGCCGAAAGATGTGTCAGGTCACTATGTTCTTCACCCTGCCATGAGAAGAACTGACTTCCAGTCTGGAATGCTTGTTTATGTTTGGATACGCCAACTGTCAATCATTTTATAAACACTCTGGGGGTGACTGTAGATCTTACTTACTGCTCCTTTAAAAAAAAACGGAGCAGTGGTGGCGAATCGCTTGGAAGCTGACTTATATTAGTGAGTCATATTGTCTGACTCACTGAAAAGAATCCAGGCTCCAAGACATCCCAAGATGGATTGAACATCATGAGCAGAAGTGCTGAATTATGGATCCTCCCCTCCGCATTCACAGTGACACCTAGAGGAAATAAAATGTATTGCATGTATTATTTCGCATGTGAAAACACAATCAAAGCAGAGTTTACCTGCAACAATCACTTCAGCACAGACACTCAGTCACTCAGCCACTCAGTCATAGTTTAGACCACTTTATCCTGTATTCATGTTGCGGGGCCTGGAGCCTATCCCAGGAGACTTAGGGTGCACCGTGGACGGGCTGCCAATCCATCACCGAACACACTCACACACAACGGGCAAGAATGTCAGTTAGCCTAATCTGCATGTCTTTTTTACTGTGGGAGGAAACCGGAGTATCCAGAGGAAACGAGAGAAACTTGCAAACTCCATTTTCACACAGACCCGAGGCGGAAATCGAACCCGGACCCTGGAGGTGCACGGCGACAGTGCTAACCACTAAGCCACCGTCAGAACAGACACAATATATATATATATATATTTTTTACATGATGCCTCTTGTGTTTATCTGAATCCACATGTGCAGTCAAAGGGCAAAAGAAATCCAAATAATTTGACTTATACAGGAGAAAAAAATAAGAGAGCTCTGCAATTGACTCCAGGAAACTTCTGGAATGTCATCAAGAGGAAGATGGAGGGTCACAAACCATCAAGTAAAGCTGAGCTGTTTGTTTTTTGTATAAAGAGTGGTATAAAGTTCCCCATCAGCAACGTGAGAAACTGGTGGAGAAAAAACTGTAATTACAGACCGGGGTTATTATTCCATCAAATACTGATTTATTAATGTTATTTAACCAAAGCATTACCACAGTTTGTTTACAAATTATTTGCGTTATTAAAGCTCTGCATGATCTTGGGTTATTTCGATGTGTTGTGATGATGTCATCTACTTATATCTAAATATACACTATAAATAACAATAGTTATATTTAGAATTTAGGAGAAATATTGTCAGCAGTTCACAAAAAATTAGACAAAACTGTTCATCTCACCAACACATGCAGCTGTGAGAAAAAAAACAACATAAGAAACAGATTATTTTGCAGTGCTCTCTTATTTTGTTTAAGAGCTGTACATTAAAATGCACTTTTCTTTTCTTTTCTTTATTAAACGTAATGCATTTCACTCTTGGACCAGCGCTTTGGTCTGTGCTGACGATGCGGGATCCGTGTCTTTGCATTGAGTTTGATTGGGTAGGTGGTGTAATGGCCAGCACTGTCGCCTTGCACCTTTATGGTCCGGGTTCGATTGCATGTTCTTAGTGAGTTTCATCTGTGATGAGTTGGCACTTAATCCAGGGTGTGCCCGCCTTGTGCCCTGAGTAGGCGCCTGGTTGTCACGTGGTTAGTATGGTTTTCTCAAACATTACATAAACATCTGCTATGATTTCAGGGATATCAAAAAGTTTCGAGATTAGCTCTGTTTACAAGCTCTGTGGTTATTTTTGTCCTCCCTCAGACGCCTGAACACCTGACAATAGAATTCGCTCTTGACCGTCTGGCCCCTGGGGACAAATTCTCGATGCACAATGCATGTCGAAAAAGTAACACCCATGACACAGGGTACGATGTCACTAAATGGTTTATGGTCATTGGTAAAGTTTCAGCCGTACAAGTGAGGATAAAAGACAGAGGATAAAAGATATCAGTGTTGATATCTATTCCTGACTCGCGTATACACGTTGCTGTTTATGACGTACACGTGGAATTTATAAGATAATAACTTTTACAGCAGTGCACCTCGATGTGCGAATGACTCGTTTAACAGTTTCTGGTTAGAAAATATTCTTGCTGCCTCATTAATGTCACAGAACAGAGATACAGTATCTCCAACCTCACCTAAGTGCACTTGCTAACCTGGTTCACCAGGGGGCAGTGTTACTCTGCATGTCTTACTGAGAAGTGAACACTGTAGTATCAGTGCAGAATCCCTGTGAGGTCCTTTAGTGCTCTTACATTAACATGAACCTCAGTAACCACATGGAAAACTCTTACCTCAGCAAACTGAAAAGCAGGAATTCCTTTGTAACATGACAATCTGTGATTTTCTTTGTGTCGATATTTCAAGAGAGAGTGAGAGAAATAATCGAGGTTGGTGATGGAACAACGTTTTCTATCTGCTATAATTCCGTTCAACTTTTAACAAGAGTCATTGTCACAAAGCAGCTTCACACAATCAAAAGAAAATTATTTCAGTGTGTATGAGATGTGAATCAGAATCAGAACAAGCCGAGGGTGACGGTGCTGAGGGAAAAACTCCCTGAGATGGTAATAGGAAGAGGAACCTTGAGAGGAACCGGACTGAACATGGAACCCATCACCATCTGGGTGATAACGGAGAGCAGGGATTGATCTGCACTCATACTGTGTGTTAGGAGGCTGGAAGTTCAGTATAACAGGAGATGTGTTTAAAAATGTGTTACATAAAGTTCTTCAAAAATTCATCTTAGTTACGCTGAAAAAAAAACAACAGTTTACAAATGTACAGGATTCTGTATGTTAAAAGCTGTCCCTTTACTAATCTAAAGAGTTGACATTGTTTTAAAATAAAATTGTAATATTATTTAGTAATAATTTGTAATATTTATTTATTATGTGTCGAATATTTTAAGAATTGCTTTTACGTAAGAAATATTACTTATCTTTAGTACATCTTGCAAACTTTTGTCCAATTAATTGTGCACACCAGGAGGGGTTAAAGTTTACGGTGATGTTCAGGTATAAAGTGAAACGTTTGAATCTGTGTTTTGTGTTGAATTGTGTTTGTGATCAATATCAGTAATTCAGTTAATAATAAAACTATGTAATAGATAAATATAAGTTACACGGATATAATACATATATATGACATGTGGGGTCCAAGCACCTCTCACTTCCACACACTGTGGTGTCCAGTTCATGTGTGAAATCGATTCCTCGTGCTCCCAGAGCCGCTCCCTCACACTCCGAGTCCTGGAATATGTCCCGCGTCATCAGGGAAGAAGAAAAACTCCATAGATGTGATAACCTGCTGTACATTCAGTACATTCAGGTCGTCAGCAGACTTCAGTCTCGACCTGAGCGACTGATCAACCCCAGATCATAACACTGTCTCCTTGTACAGTGGACACTATGCATGATGGGTGGAATAGGCTCAATCTGGACTCATCAGGTCACATGACCTTTTTTTCCATCACTCCAAAGTCCAGTCTTTATGCTCCCTAACAAACTGAAGCCTGTTTTCTGATGAGTCTCAATAACAAGTGTTTTCTCACAGCTGTTTGGTCCCAACTCTGTAAGTTCTCATCACACTGTGTGTGTGTATGGAAATGCTCTTACTTTTACTATTGAACATAGCTCTGATTTCTACTGCAACGTCCATCCATCCATGCTTCTAGGAACCTCTGTAGTCCAACTCGGGACCTTGGAGGCCAGTGGTGACCCAGTTCCAGTCATTTTATTTGATGCAGGACAATAATTTGATGCTTCTAAGGTGGAGACGTTTAGATAGGACGTGTAAGTGTTACTAAATATCAGGTGTGAAATTTATGGTTAGAATCCTCTCATTTGTATTGTTTTGATGCTGTAAAAAATTTTTTGAAACCCCCAGGGGTCATGTGGTAAAAAAAAAAAAAAAAAAAAAACGAACAAACCATGCAAATACTTGCAAAATTTTTGTTTTCAAGGCGTAAATTTGCAAGGCGGGCCGTCCGTATGCCGAGGCAACGCTGTACAGTATGTTTTGTCGTATCTCAGCTGTACACGATGCACAGGAATAAATATTAAGGAAATGTGCAAGTTTAGTGTGTGTGTGTGTGTGTGTGTGTGTGCTCAAGCTTTAATGAGCAGGTGAAACGTGAGAGCGGCGTGTCTTATCTTCCTGTGCTGCTGTGTTTGACACGGCTCATTCACCCCGAGTGTAGATAGTTCTTACACTCCGTACTGCTTGTCTCGAATCAGGGAATTACATTTTTTATTTATTTATTTTTAAATGTAAATGTAATGTGGAACTATTGAATATTCAGGATTTTGGCTCTCAGAAGTCTTTACATAAGAAATGTCACCCAGTAATCCAGAATCCTATGTATTAAATATTTCCTTTTTTAAAGGATAGCTGAAAAAGTTTTTTTTCGAAAAATTTGATTAAGTTAAAAATTGCTAAGTTCAGCTATTAACAGTATGAAGACTTTTATGACAGTGTTTCCCAAAGTGTGGTACTGCAGGTGTGAGAAGTTTGGCCTCAAATTTGGCCTTGTTAAGTTAGGGAATGGCGGATACAGATATTTCTAAGGCTACGTTCATGTTACATACCACATCGCTGAATTCTGATGTTTTGGTTAAGTCGGATTTGAGGGTCCACATTCATAATCAGCTGAGACTTTTATCTGACCCTGATGTTGACTTGTGGTCCTCTGAACCTGCACGAATGCGCACTTTAAAACGTCATATTTTTACGACGGCTCGTTCATTTTAAACAATGAATGCGAAAAAATCTGCTTTTTGGGGTTTTGCTCTGCAGGACGGCGATCAGTTAGTTGGTTGTATTTGCTGATGTCCAGAAGAAGGAAGAAAGCCAGACGCCTCGTGTTAATTGTGTTAGCAGCTCTCACTTAATCCCTGTGCTGACTGATGACGTTGGCGAGTGGCCTACACACATGCGCAGAGGCACAAAGTCACATAAATTCTGATCTGAACTTCTCATTGAAGTCACATGACCATGTATTGAATAGGTTCTCAATCTAGGACCACATTTAAAACCACAAGAAAAATATCTGAGACACCAATCTGACGTTAAACACAAACTACTAGTTAAACACTGGACTAGTGGGCAGAAACGGTACTGCAGGTGTGTTGTGAGACGCCGATTATGGCAAATAAATAATAAAACAACTTCCGTACATGAACCAGACAAAACAAGATCATTTCGACACATCAGCTAGACTTATTTATAATTGTTTATCTATTACTCGTATAAATATATCTACAGCAGGACATCATCATCATCGCCATCATCACCATAAACCTGTTGCTGTGCATCTGATCATTCTATAGATCATTTTGACTAAAACTTAATAGGCTCAATCAAGTATTAAAGTTAAAATCATGTTTTAAACCACAGAGTCCTGGATTCTGATTGGTCAGGAGGTGTTGATTAGTTTTCTATATCAGCAGCTCTGACTGTTGCGCAGGTTTATCTGAGGTGAATGCACTCGATCAGACGCGTTATCGATAAAAAAAAATTCAAACTGATTTTTTCCGTATCGATAAAAAAAAATTAAAACTGACTTTTTCCGTAAGGATATGTTTAGGTAACATTTATGTAAGGAAGGAGTCTCCAGTGCCAGAGGTAAAGCATGTGTCTTCAGGACAGAGGAGTTTACGCTCCTTTGTGTTTCTCAGTAACTATGAATGGATAAAAATTAATAAAGAAGTTAATTATTGATGAATATAAAGAATGAAGCCATTGAGGAAGTTGATTCACGTTATGGTGGAAACAGGAAACTCGTATCCGAATGAAGCGAGATCTAACCATAACACCCACAATGCACTTTGGGCTGTAACTCCATCAAGGCCCGGTTCTCCCAGAGGACAGGGTTTGTGTCTCTGTGTGTTTCTGCAATAATGAATGACACGTCTCAGGTTAAAGTCGCACACAGCTAGCAATTAGCCATGCTAACGAGCAGCGGTCATTTGAGAAGGCTAAGCGTTATCGTGTCGTCCTGTAGGAAGACTTGTGTCCTGAGTCGTTGGGTTTCAGAAGTTCATTAAAGAACGGATGGTGTGACAGACGTACACGGCGATGTCTCAGTGTCTGCTTACGGCTTTCCCTTTTCACCCGCGCGACAGATGACACCAGAACCAGAACCCGCTGAGGGGTCGTCACTTACACCACCACCTTTTATTCCTCTTTCACCAACACTGACTCCGCCTCTTTATTACACAAAGCTCTGACTGTTGGGAAGTGCTGGCACTGGAGACTCCTTCCACTTTAAAGAAATAAGGAATGGAAGGAAGGAAGGAAAACAAGTACGTTAAAAAGTTAACAAAGGGGAAGAAGGGAAAGGGAAAAGAAGAAAAACAATCAAATAAAGAAGTAAATAAAGAGTAAATGGAAGGAAGGAAGGGAAAATTAAAGACAGAACAAATGGGATAAAGGAAAACAGAGAATGTGGAACGAAAGAAAACAAGTCAATGAAAGAGTAAACTAACGGGATGAAGGAAAAAGGGGGGATGCGAGAAGGAGGGAAGAAGACAAACGAGTAAATGAAAGAGTATACAAATGGGAGGAAGAAAAAACAAGCATGGAAAAGAGAGAATGAAGAAAGAAAGAAAGAAAGAAAGAAAGAAAGAAAGACAGAAAGAAAGAAAGCATTTAGCAGTGCGGACTTCACGTTTACGCTACGGTACCATCAGTAATACAGAATTAACACCATCAGTACTGAATTCATGCTTATGCTACTGTATTAGCACTTACTGGAATAATACTGAATTAATTCCTGCAGTACTGAATTATTACAGTGGTACTGAAATGAGCCTGATTCTTGCAGTACTTAATTAATGTTGGTTGCACTAAAATAACCTGGTACTGACTTAAGGGTTATTGTACTGACATAATTCTTGCAGTACTGAAATGACTTGTACAATACTGACAACACCTACAGTAAACTTTATTTCAAAATACTATATTAAAACCACTGAAATAACTTATACAGTACTAAGCTAATGCACATTCTACTAACAGAAATGTTGCAATATTGGATTCATTTGGATTAAAGTGCTGAATTAATACAGTGGTCCTGAAATCTTCTCGTAAACAACTTGTTCAGTACTAAACTAATGCCTGCGGTATTGACATGGCTTTTGCAGTACTGAAATAACTTGCACACTAAATAATGTACTAGGATAAATTATATAATACTGACCAGTATTATAACAACTACTGTATTGAAGCGTTCCACTGCTGAATCTCTCTGAATCTCTGTACTAACATGATTTTTGCAGTACTGATTTAAATTATACAATGATACTGAAATTATTCTTATTCCGGCTGTACTAAATCTGTACAGTACTGACTTAAGTGTTACTGTACTGAAATAGCCTGAGTAATATTTTAAAAGACACCCATTTAAACTGAAATAACTTGTTCAGTACTGGACGCATTGAATTCACTTGTAAAGTGCTGAATTAATACAGTGGTACTGAAAACTATTTGGTATTTGGTGGTAATGAACTAAATGAACAATAGCTGTATTAAAACCACTTGTTCAGTACTGAAATGCCTTGTACAGTGCTGACTTCACACTTACTGTACTGAAAACGTTCTTACAGGAGCAAATTAACTTAAATGAACATTTCACTGTAGTGGATTAACACCAGCTTGAGTCAAATAACTTCATGGTCATTTTATTTAACTTATACAGAGCTGAATTTGCATTTTAGAGTACGAGACCAAAACTGTACACATTTTGCAATACTCAATTAACAACTACCGTATACTGAAATCATTTGTAAAGTACTGAATTAACACCGGCCACACGGTGGTGTAGTGGTTAGCACTGACGCCTTGCACCTCCAGAAGCTGGGTTCGTTTCCCGTCTCTGAGTGCATGGAGTTTGCATGTTCTCTCCCCGTGCTTGGTGGGTTTCCTCCTGGTTCTCCGGTTTCCTCCCACAGTCCAAAGACATGCAGGTTAGGCTAATTGCCGTTCCTAAATTGCCTGTAGTGTGTGAATGAGTGTGTGAGTAAGTGTATGTGTGTGAGCCCTGTGATGGATTGGCTCCCTGTCCAGGGTGTAACCCCGCCTCATGCCCTAAGCCTCCTGGGATAGGCTCCGCCCCCACGACCCTGAATACAGGATAAAGCGGTATAGAAGGTGAGTGAGTGAGTGAATTAACCCACACTGTACTAGCATGGTTTTTGAACCATGAATCAACATTTACTATCAACAGTACTAAATTAACACCTCTGTGCTACAATAACTTGTACAGTACTAAATTAACAGTAGTATGGAAACTACTGTTCTAGTGCTGGATTAAGTTTACACTACTGAATAAACTCACTCTCTACTGAATTGACTGGAAAGAGAGAGAGAGAGAGAGAGAAGGTGAGAGCGAAAGCAGGCGGGAGAGTTCTGTCTGTGTGTGTGTGTGTGTGTGTGTGTGTGTTAGAGAGAGGGCACAATCATATCTAGGCTATTGTTAGCACCCGACAGCATCTCACAGCTTTTGTGCAGCACAACCCGATGGACTTCATGTTGCTTTTCAGTTATCTGGATCCACTTTTAACGCCGTGTGAGGAAAACCATGAAACTACAACAAGACTGAGTTCAGTAGAGACTCGGTGAGGTTCAGTAGAGACTCGGTGAGGTTCAGTAGAGACTCGGTGAGGTTCAGTTGAGACTTGGTGAGGTTCAGGAGAGACTCGGTGAGGTTCCGTAGAGACTCGGTGAGGTTCAGTTGAGACTCGGTGAGGTTCAGTAGAGACTCGGTGAGGTTCAGTAGAGACTCGGTGAGGTTCAGTAGAGACTCGGTGAGGTGCAGTAGAGACTCGGTGAGGTTCAGTGG
>JAQMYJ010000001.1:34866581-34885405 GCA_030014305.1 Clarias laeviceps
TTTAGGTTTCAATTACTATGAATAAAATTTATTTCTTTTATCACTTCTAGTTTTATTGGATTGTAAAAAAGTTCCCGGTTTTTTTGTGTCACCTTGTATAACGTCATCTAGTCACATGACTGAATATTTAAACATTATAATGAGCCCATGTCATGTTTTGGAAATGTTTGCATGATTTAATATACATTTTTTAGGGGGGGCCGAGAACATCTGTAACGCTTGGTCAACATGCTTTTATAATAAATGGAGACAAATAATCAGAATTATTTATTTATTTATTTTTGCTTCAAAAAGGTGAATGTATATTAAAAGAAAAATAAGCTAACATTTCTGCGGAGAGATAATCTATAGCCTTCCAAAAAAGAGCGGGAACGTTTTGCCCCCACCCACCACCCGCACCTCTGCTCTCTCACGCGCAGCTCTCTGCTAGGCAACCAAGCGCTCAAGCGTGATCCCACGCGCAGTTTTCCATTTCGGCTCGACGCGGGTAGGTAACGGTCGCGAGCGCCTGGGCACATCTTGTTTTCAGTCGCTCTCGCTCGCTCTCTCTCACACACACACACACACACACACACACACTCTTTTCCGCCTGAAGCAGCCCTCTTTCTCTCCCTCACATCTCAGTGTCTCCATGACTTCGGCTAAGGATCGCAGCGCGGCGGGTAAAGCGCCTCAGCAGCAGGAGCAGGTACGATCAGCACAGCAACCTGTCCGTGTCGCGTCACCTCTCACACGACACCTTCGCCATGTCACACTGACACTCTCATCACTCTCTTTCAGACCTCACGCGGACGTTACAGACGCTCCTCTTCATGCTACATCTGTGTTTTAATATTTATACATTTCTGATTGTTGAGAAATCTTCTGTAGCGTTCACTGGAAACTCGCTGTATACATGCGCGGGAAAAAATAAAAATAAAAGTGGCGAGGCGTCTGTGGATCATTTCATTTGCATAATGTTGTAATGGTCGTTAGCATATCAAACGTATTACCTGCAGGAGGGGCGTGTCCTAAAGGGTGTCGTGTAGATCATAGCTGTATTACATAATGACAGACTGTAAGAGAATTGAAATAATAACTTTTAACAAACAATTAATCTGTAAAAAAATATGCACATCGACAACAATAATAGAAGACTTGTGATTGTGTGTGTGTGTGTGTGTGTGTGTGTGTGTGTGTGTGGTTGTTGTTTAGAGGGTATCAGTGATCGGGTGCTTGGCTCTGGGGGGCCGTGATTGGTTAATTGACCACTTGTGATCAGTTATTGGTGTTTATCAGTGGTTGGTCATCGTGCAGGAGGGATCTGTGATTGGTTATTTGAATATTCGTGATCATTGATTGGTTATTATTGATTGGATTCACATTTGCCCATTTTGGTAATAACTGGAAAACATGCATGTAGTGTAATCATGCAGTGGGGACTAGTGATGGGAATCAAGTTCTTTTGATTGGATTGAATCTTGCAGTGGGGGTCAGTGATGGGTCGTCATGCAGAAGCGATTAGATTGTTGTCAACTTCTGGTAAGATGGAAGTTTTCATGACCGTAAACATCATACTCTGTTTCCAAAGCAGTAAGTGGTTCCGGAAGTGCAGCTTTAAAAAAAAATCTATAAAATATAGAAAACCAGACTTGATTCCTGAGCAGTGTTGTGAATGGACATGGAGTCACATCATGAGAACTGAGACCAGAAAATAAAGAAAGTGTTAAAACGAAGTGCATGTGACTGATACGAATGTCTATAAAGAAGAAACACGTCCAGAGAAGTTGCTGAACATCGCTGCTAACAGACCTACTATTTACGCCTGAAACATTTCAGCGTCCACAGATGAGCGGCCGCACGTTAAGCTGGACAGATGGCGGGCTGACCCGTGGCTCTTTATCGCACTTCTTCGGTTAGCGCTCCCGTCTGTCAGATCTGAAGCGCGGCAACCTGCGCCTCGCCGCTATTAAAATCAATTAACCCAAACCGCCGCATCTGTTATTCACTGATTAATTTTCAGCCCGTCAATTAATCACGTCTCTAATCGACCTTGTTTTCACCGCTCTCCAGTCCTGACCTGTCTTCTCGTGCGCTAACTAGCGTGTCTTTCGGAAACGAAGGGAGGAAGAAAAAAAAATCGAGGATGGTTTGAAGAGATTTCCGGATCGCTTGGAACAGGGTTAGGAAAGAAAAAAAGAGAAGAAAAACCCCAGCTGTGTGATTAAAAGAAGGCACGCTTATCACGTCCTCTCAAGCTGCTTCTCACCCTTAAAGTAGGTCTCTGATGATAATGATTAGGGTTCATGCGCAGACGGAACAGCAGCCTGAGAATAGCTGCTGAAGGCAGGGGGGCTATATTTGGAGTGGCCTTACTGATAAAGTGGGTCTAATAGACGGGATTAATTGGGAGCCGCGGCTCGACATTTAGAGTTGAGATAAAATAGAACGAAACGACAGCGTGAAGTGCAATTACGAGCAATCGGTTCTGGCAGCGCTGACGCGGTGGACGCGCATGACGCAAAGCCGGAAATTACAGAGCGGCTTCCTGACACCTCGGGCGCTGAGAGGTTACACGTTTATGCTCGTTAGAAATTGTAGAGATGCTTAAGAGCGGATTATAAAACGTCTCTACAGTTTTGCACTTGAACAAAGTCGCGTATACTCCGAGATGATCGTCCTTTCTTTTGTTGTATATTTTACAATAAGATTATCTTTGTAACTGCAGAGATGGATTAGATGTGCTAGCATTCACAGTATGTGATGATACGGAATCAAATTCAAACATACCATGTGTTAACAAAGAGCGTATGATGGTTTGTCGCTGTCCTGACATGCTGCGCTAGCTAGCGCAACTCAGTAATTCGATGAATCTGACCTGGGGTTGGGGTTATTTCACAAAACATTGCAAATTTGTAACAAGTTTGCAAATCTCATGAATTTTTCTTAATCCATAGTCATAAACTTCGACAATCAATAACCGACTAATCATTTAACATTAACAGTGACAAGACACATTAATGTTAAAACACAATACTACACTATAATAATACTGTATATCAAGGTAGCTAACATCACCACTGCAGGTTAAAAGATACTTGAGCTACGGAGAAATATTATGTAAAACATTATTATCGGTTAATGCATTTTTTTGAATGGTTACATTCTTAACAGCGATAAAAAGGGGTTGATTACTGATTAGTCGTTAACATCCTTATATAATAATAATAATAATCATATTGTTCCGATGTACACTCTCCGATACAGCAGGGGGCAGCACGCACTTAGTCGGGTTGTGATCTACTATTAAACACAAAGAAGAAGTCTACTTTTGTGTTTTTATTATTGATCTTTTGGAGAAGTTGTGACCCTCTCCCCTGCCCTTCCTGCCGTATCAGGTTTGTGTGATTGCGTAACTCAGACAGAGCGAGATAGAGAGATAGAGACGACACGTCTTAATTAAAGCCTCTCTCTGCGT
This sequence comes from Clarias laeviceps, assembly GCA_030014305.1. Lineage (NCBI taxonomy): Eukaryota > Metazoa > Chordata > Actinopteri > Siluriformes > Clariidae > Clarias > Clarias laeviceps. The sequence continues at coordinate 34,870,039 of JAQMYJ010000001.1, forward strand.
ATTCCACGTGATGATGGAGCGGTGCTGAAGGTGTGATCACAGCCCGACACGCCCACTCGTCCACGCTGCATTTTCACTCGGCACCCTACACATCCCTCTTTCTATTTTTGTCCCGTCTTCCTTCACTGGTGTGATGTTTATGGCAGTGATGTCACTACTTTTTTCGACAAGAGGCGTGTTCACACAGCAGCCTGGCAGGAATTAGGATGACAAGGCCAGGCCGGAGGTGACGGTGTCAGGGAAGGTGATAATGGAGGAGGTTTTACATTTTAGATGTTTAAGTCTACAGTGTAGAGGTGCAGCAGAGTGCACTTAGTTTCTCACACTGAACGCTTGAGTTCTCGAGGACGGGACCCACATTCTACAAGATTTTATGTACTAGTACCAAAACTGATACTAATACTGATAACAATACTGGTACTGATACTGGTCTTGATACTTCCACTGGGTGTTGTTGGTCTTTATGCTGCTCCCGGCAAGTACTGTTAGTAATATTTTATTAATACTGGTACTAGCACTGTTACCAGTACTGGTGCTATTACTGTGACTGTTAATGACATCAGTACTGATACTGGGAATGGCATTGGTACTGGTACTGATATCAGTACTAATTCTGGTGCAGATACTGGTTCTACTATGATATTGGTAATAGTACTGATACTGGAAATGGTACTGATATTGATACTCATTCCAGTACTGGTACTAGTCCAGTGTTAGCACTAGTACTACAAGTTCTGGTACTGAGTATCACACCAGTGCTGTCTCTACTCCAGTATGAACAATTCTATCTGATTTCTGAACATCAGTCTGTAAAGCTGCTTTGTGACAAATGACTCCTGTTTAAAGCACTACATGAATCCACATTTAACAGAAACCTTTATCCAGAGCGACTTACATTTATTTCTTATCTCATTTATACATCTGAGGGTTAAAGGGCTTTGCTCAAGGGGCCATCAGTGGTAAATTGGTGGTCATGGGATTTGTACCTCGGACCTTCCGAACCGTAGTCCAATGCCTTAACCACTGACCTGACCCCTGACCCCTAACTGAATACCCAGTATGAACTTGCGCTCTGATTGGTCAGAAGGTGTTGATTAATTCTCTGTAGCAGCAGCTCTGAACGGTAGCACAGGTTTATATTACTACACTAATAACATTATCGTTTCCATAGCAACAGCTCCTTCAAAGCACATAAACTGATTTAAAAATGTGTGTGTTTTCTTTCTTGGTTTTTCATTATTTCATTCTTTATTTATTCAGTTATTTCTGCTATTTTTTTCTTCTTTATTTTTCCTCTCTTTTTACTGTTTATTTTCTTTATTGTTCATTCTTTCTTTCTTTCTTTCTTTCAACTTTATTCTCTTTTTATTCCTTCTTTCTTTCCTTTTAGATTTTTTTTTCTCCTTTTTTTACTGTTCTGTCATTTGCTTTCTCTTTGCTTCTTAATTTATTTTCTTTTGTCACACGTTGTCTTTCTTTCCATTCCTTCCCTTTGCTTCTTTGCTTCTTTCTTTTCCTCTCATTTCTTCTTTCCCGCTGTAGATCTGCAGTGTGTTTCACAGGTATGAAGGAGTCTCCAGTGTCGGTGCTCCGTCAGACATCTTCAGGACAGAGAAGTTTCTCAGTGACTTTGTTATTGATTCAATCATAAGTTATAATTGTTTACTAGTAAAATAAAGTTAGCTACGATGTGTGTGTACAGTACGCGTGTCTGGATTTACGCGGCTCAGGAGTTGTGCACCACAGACCATTAATGAGCCGATTGGCTGCACGCGTTTCCCCCGGATTCTCTTCTACCCGCTTCGAAGGACGCTAACTTCGCCCTCGGCCCCGTGTGCCTCTCGAACCCTCGACCGGCGCTCCGGTTCCAGCCCTCTAAACCCCCCTCAGTGCATGCTTTAGTTCTGAGCGCTAAGCGAAACTCAAACTCAGTCAGGTTCCATGCACGATGAATAAGATATAAAGAAAACTCTCCCTCGCGCCGGAGTCAAAAGAGCGCCGGCGCCGGCTGTCGATTCACTTTTCAGAGCTTATCATCTGCAGTCTTCTGAAACACAGCGTCTAGTCGCGCTTATAATTATCCTGCAAACCAAACAAACCAGGAACGCCGCGTTTCTGTCCCTGTCGCCTTATGAATTGTTGATCGCGACTGGGGCCACGCGAACGCAGCGGCGATGGCGAGGATGAATGTTTAATGAGCTGCAGAAGGTTTTTGTTTTTAAATAGCGCGTCCAGAGAAAGAGAGAGAGAGAGAGAGAGAGAGAGAGCGCCATGCAGAAATCCGTTACTCTTATCATCACAGAAGTTTCATCGCTAATAACCAGAACAGTACAGCGGCTAAGGACACACTGAGTCCTCGGTCTGTAGAACGCGGTCCAACTCGCCGGGATTAGCCGCTAGTGATGAGTTTTATGTGTCAGATGTTGGAAAGATGGTCCTGTTCCTGTTATTCATGCTGGCTGTTGATTGGCAGCAAAAACAATCCATTCAAGACGAGTTAAAGGTCCCGTATTTTACTCTTTCGGTAACAAAGTAATTAAAGTCACAGAGCACCACCAAAGTGTGTGTGTGTGTGTGTGTGTGTGTGTGTGTGTGTGTTAATGTATAGCTGAAATACCACTCAAACTTTCTTTTCTGAATGGGGCTCTTCTTATATGATGTCACATTAGAATCGACTAAAAAGTCAGCTTTGTGTATCAGGTGCTCTGTAAAAGTTCACCTTCTCCAAGCATGTGACCGGGGGGGGGGGGGGGGAGGGGGGCGGGGCCAATCAGGAAGCTCGACGGCCAGCGCAGCGGAGGAGAGCGCTATCTGCCCCTACCTGATCTCACTGACACACCCACACAGCTCCTCCCACACAGACAACACACCCAGCCCTGCTTTCTAATGAACTCACTTTCCGCCCGTCTTTTTCCCGCCGCTGTCTCAGCGCGGCGCTGACGACTGACCCTCCCCCGGCAGGGTTTCGGTTTTCTCACAACCTTAGCGTGAACCTCTGGTGCACTCAATATAGACAGTGACCAGGAAGTCAGCTATCGGTTTCCTGCAACCAGAGAGCGAGAGGAACGTGAGACGGACAGGGCGAGGGACGCCCCCTAGTGTCGGTACTTCACTTAGTCTCCGACTGTACGCAGAGTTAAAGGAATAAACCTGGACGCTTACTGATCACAGACACCACATCGTTACATTTTTTTTCTTTTAGAGTCGAGTGCAAAAGTTTGTGCACCCCATTACTAATTGATAAAACTACCGCTAGTATCATCTCTACAAAACACCAGCAGCTTCTCCTCATCAGCGTTTGGAGCATTTTCTGTGGAGAGACCACAGGCTGTGAATCGTGTGTGTGTGTGTGTGTGTGAACCCAAGGCCTTCAGCGGATGTTTGACTGTGTGAATAGCGTCACAGAGACGCCGTCTGTCCCCGAGTCCCTTCATTCCGTCTGTCTCCGCTGATTATTTATTAAAGAACAAAAATTACCCATGATGCTCAGCGGCTCTGCTCACTGCAAGCTGCTGATCTTTGGTTTCTCTTGTTCAGGCTGTGTGTCTGTGTGTCCAGCTGCTCTTCTGTCTGTCTCCCTGTCTGACTGATCGTCCTCATTTATGTGTCTCCCCGTCTCATATCTCTGCTTATTTTTCCATCTCTTTAACCATATGTCCATCTTGTCCACTGGCTGTCCACCTGTTTGTTTGTTGTCTGTCTGTGCATATGTCTGTCTTTTCATACTTGAATGTGTCTCTGTTCATACATCTGTCTCGTATTCTCTCTCTTTCTGTCTCTATCTATGCAGTTGTCTATCTCTTCATCTCTCAGCCCATCTATCTGTTTTCATTTCATTTGTCTACTTATCTGTCAATCTGTCCATTTCCATCTCTCTGTCTACCTCATTATCTCTTCATACGTCCGTCTCTTTTTCTCTGTCCATCCCCATCTCTGTGTCTGCCTTTCCACCTGTCTGTCCATCTGTCTACCCCGTCCGTCTGTCCGGCCGGTCCTTATCCTCCATCGACTCGTTCAAAAATGATCCTGAGCTCCCGCTTCCTGTTCCGGCTCCTGCTGGTTGCCATGGAAACGGTTACTCAGCGATGAGACGAGATGTGCTGACGTGTTCAGAGCGGTGCGGAGCGACAGACCTGCGCCACTGCTGAGCCACACCGCACCTGTCTCACTCTCTGTCTCACTCTCTGTCTGTCTGACTGTTCATCGGTTCATCAGTCTGCATTAATGTCTGAATTTCTTTAAATTTATCTCTTTATGTAAATATGGAACCAGAGACATATAGACGTAAGTGCACACACACACACACACACACACACACACACACCGCATTGATTAACACACACTGGTGAAATATTAATGGTTCAGGTTCCAAGAATGAAAAATACTTTGTTTTGTTTCTGCCTGTCAGGAAGTGTAACGATCTCTCACACACACACACACACACACACACACACACACACACACACACACACAGTGATGCAGTGATTTATTAATAGAGTTTGTTGCTCCTGCACACATTCCTCAAGATATGCAAATGATCTCTGACCTGATTGGATCGAGCGTTTTTTTTTTTCCGTGTTATTTTTTCCACTTCACTCTACAGCGCTGTTGAATCCTGAGTCCTGATTGGTGGAATGAGCAGCTCTGTAGATCGAATCGTTCTGAAGCGTTACGGTTTCTATAGCGACGGGCCACGCATGGGGATGCGAACCATCCGGATCAATACGGTGACGTTTTTTTTTTTTTTTTCCTTAAAATATTCCGGTTCGGTTCCGTTCCTGTATTGTTCAGACCGTACACTACCCGAGCTAACGACTTTCTTTATTCTGTGAGATCTATAACGACAAGGGTTCTATTAAATAAGTCTTGAGTCTGAGGAGAGGAAGTGAGCGAGCCTCGCTTCGGGCTTTACGCATGACGTTTAATCTCCTGTAATAAATCTACTGAAACATCTGGAGCGTCACGTACGTGCCTCGCCCCGAGCTTCACCCTCCCTCCCTCCCTCCCTCCCTCCGTCCTTTCTTCCTTTTCAGAAGCGCAGCAGCGGAACCCGAGCTCCCGACTCTCGGCCCTGCTTCACCAAACAGCAACAGGAAGTGCTCTTTCTAAAGTGCACAAAGTGTTTTGAATCTCTTTCTTTTTGATCGCGAGCGCTCGCTGCAGCACTTCCAGCTGTGTCTAAAGTGGAAAAGTGTGTTTTTCTTTTTGTTTTTATCTTCAGGCTTTTTATCAGTAATGGAGTGACGCTTTTTACTGAAGCGCTCTGTGACGGAGAAATCGCTTTCAGCCTTCTGCACTTCATCAAACGTTCTCATTGCCGTTATCAGAGTTTCACAGATTATACACACACATACACATACACACATATATACACGTCATAAGTTATATTTCAGCAAATTCTCAAAAAGCTTGAAATCTACAGAAACCCATTTTCTCCTCGTCTCGTGTTATTTTGTCTTTAGAAGCTGTACAGCCCGTTACTGTGGTCTGGTTACTCTTTAATCTCTTTAATGGTTAAAATTCCTGTTTAATCCACCTGTGGGTAGCTGCTGAGAGCACCGGCATGCGCATCCGACTAATTAAGTGCTGGGAATTCAGGACAATAAGTGTACGCGTCCGCAAACTAGTTACGCTCCAATATGTAGACTTGGTGAGATCTCACTATTTTTCGGACTCAGTAAGCAGCACTGACGGCGAGTACGAGTAACGAGTTTCCGTTATCAGTCGTACTGAAGACTAATGAACAAATGGACCTTTAATCTCCAGAGTGTGACGTGCAGGGTGCGGCAGCGTCAGGATGTTTTATCCCTTTAAAAATTTTGTGTGTCGCCGTGATGATGTGACTTCAATCAGAATACAAACATCTCCAGCTTTTTTCATTTCATCTCCTCTCTTTATGTTTTTTTTTTCTTGTCTTGGTCTCGTTCTAAAAATAACCCAGCAGACTTCTGATTTTCCCCACGGACCTCGCTCAGACAGACAGACAGACAGAGAGGACAGACAGACATACAGATGGCCAAAGAGACACATGGACAGACAGAGAGACAGATGGACAGACAGATGATCGTGTAGACCAGACATCATTAAATGGCGGATCCGGTCCGAGTGACGGTTCTATCAGGACCCTGATGCTTTTCTGATTTATGCCAGTAATTTAGCACTTTTTTACCTCGAGGTGGGCGTGGCTATACACATCACGCAACAGAGCCAATCGATCGAGTGTGCGGAAGAAACAGTAAGGAAAGTGTGACACAGTACGACTTACTCCAAGAAAAGGAAAGTAGACTATGAAAACTGAACCTTCAGAGATTCATTCATTCATGTTATGTTCCAAAACCGTGGTGTTAATAACAAGCAGTGATGTGAAGCGCCACTATGAGATAAAACACGGGTCGTTAGAGCAAACATATCTTCTTAAATTTTTATTCAGGAACTCTAGTATGGATGGGTGAACAGACAGAGACAGAGAGATGGACATATAGATGGATGGATGGACAAACAGAAAGATAAACACGCAGATATACTGTGTAAATATACTGAAGATGTAGACAGACAGATGAATGGACAGACAGACAGAAGTGGGCGTGATCCAGTTCACTCCTCCCTCCCTCCTGTAGTGACGCTCGCTCTATCTCACCATCACTCTGTCTTTATCTCCACACTAAATAACAGGCTGTCTGTTTTTTCGTCTAAAAGAAACGATTGCGGTGAAGACGAAGTGAGCTCTGAAACTCCACAGCCTTAAACGTGAAAAACAGACAGGTTGTTCCATTGCTGGTTTTTTTTTTTTCTAACTGCATGTCACTTATCTGTGAGGCAAAAAAATAAGAGCTGAAGATCTCCAGCTTTTAGAGTGTTACAGAGCACCGACACTGGAGACTCCAGCTAACGCTACTGAAACACACATCTCACAGAGAACTTCACCACATACGGTAAACTGTTGTTTAATCTGTCACTCAGAGAGTCTGCTGTACATTATGTTCCTGTAACGTTCCTGTTACTATGGAAACCATAACGCATTATAGCGAGCGCACTAATATATAAACTAATCAACCAATCAGGATACAGAACTAAACCGCTCAACTGAACAGTCAGAAAAACAATAACCTTCCTCTGTGTGTGTGTGTGTTAACAGGAGCTGGTGGGGAGCGCTCCTCCTCAGAGGAACTGGAAGGGGATCGCCATCGCCCTGCTGGTCATCCTGTTCATCTGCTCTCTGATCATCACCTCCGTCATCCTGCTGACGCCACGTAAGTCATCACACGTAACGAGGACCTGACTTGTGTCTTCCTCAGGGACCCAAAGGCCACATGTGCATAATTTTTTCGGGGAACCAGCACTCACCTTTCTGCCCGTTAATGGTGCTTTAATGGGGTTTACGCTAACGATCCCGTCTCCGCAGTAGGCGATGGCTCTGAAACGGCTCGGCTCGTGTGTATAACAGGCAGAGGAACCGTTTGCAGCTCGTCACGTGCCAACGTGGCTCACACTCTTTATGCTCAGCGATGGAGGCGTGACCTGCTGCTTCACAGCCCCGTCCCAGAGTCGTGTCAGTGAGATCCTCTGTTCTTTCTCTCTGTCATTCAGTGAGCCGCAACCACTGACTCTGAGGCAGGAACAAAAAATGTGTACCTCTGCAGTTTCATAAGTTAAATAAAAGAAGAAGAAACTCAGTGTGAAAACTACACTAGGTAATGAGTAGGGCTAGCATGTAGGTATCGGATAGGTAATGGGTAGTTAATGGGTAGATAACGGGGAGGTAATGGGTAGGTAATGTGTAGGTAACGTGTAGGTAATGTGTATTTAACGGGGAGGTAATGGGTAGGACACTTACTGTACATTTACATTTATGGCATTTAGCAGATGCCCTTATCCAGAGCAACTTCCATTCATCTCATTACACATACTGTATGAGCAGTTAAGGGTTAAGGGCCTTGTTCAAGCGCCCAAAAGTGGCGCTGGTGGTGCTGGGGTATAAACCTGGGATCAGTACTCCAACACCTTAACCACTGAGCTACCTGCTACCTGCAGTTACGGTAAAGGTAATGTGTACCTGGGTAATGGGTAGGTCATGGGTAGGTCATGGGTAGGTAATGGAGGGGTAAGGAGTAGGTAAAGGTGAGTTAGTGGAGGGGTAATTGGTAGGTAATAGGGAGTTAAAGGAGGGTTAAGGGGTAGAATATGGGAAGGTAAAGGAGAGATAAAGGGCAGATAAAGGAGGGGTAATGGGGAGGTAAAAGAAGGGTAATGGGGAGGTCAAGGAGGGGTAAAGGGGGGGTAAAGGAAAGGTAAGATGTAGGTAATGGGTAGGTAACTAAGTATAAGTTACATTAAGCTTACTTCAGAACATGAGGCTGTGCTGATGAGTGTCCACCCTCAGAGCAGAGCTCTTCCTGTTAGAGTGTTCAGTATTCAGAGCTCACAGTCACTGTACACTGTTTATCCTCTCTTATTCAGATTGTCCTCCAGGACACGCCTCCTCTCACTTTCACTTTTTAGTTTTCCTGCAATTTCAGCAAAAAAGTCTCAGCTGAAAAAGCTGGAACATTTCAAAGCAACGCCAGGATGAAAATTGCAAAGCGCAGCACTGATTTAGGCACTGTGTGTGTGTGTGTGTGTGTGTGTGTGTGAGATGAATGTTAAAAAAGTATTATTTATACTGCGCAGCTGGATGAGCGAAAGCTCGTCTCTGTACAGTCCGATGACAAATCACAGTGACATGACTTTGATCTTGAAGCCCCACCCACTTTCCCACATTTAGTCTCCGCCCAGTTCTCCAGTGTGAAAGATGCGCTAACATGGCATCATCTCTTTCTTTCACAGTAAATGGAAAACATGAGCTTGAACTCATTAACATGAAACGGAAAGATCAGTGTGTATGTGACGCAGGTAATGTTAGACACGTTTATAGTCAGCATTAGTTTGCTACAGTAGATCAGGAAAGAATGATAACATCAGAGTGACAAATCCAACACTTTGTCATGATTTATGGATGCAGAGTGACTATATATATTTTATAAATATCCAAATTCAGTTATTTTTTGTAAATTTTGTTACAAATCTAAATAAATGATTTGCTCCTACCACATTGGACACTGTGCTGCCCATCAGCACCACCTGTAGGTTTATAGAGGAACAGCAACCTTTTACCTCATCAAATGCAAATAAAATACAGATTAAAAAAAAAATTTTAAAGATCGATTTTGTAGTGGGTGTGGCTATATGGGAACACATAAAAGAATCGCGATACATAACTGAAACGATTTTGACCTCCATCTTTAATGTGAAGAGTGCGAATGTGATGTGAAGTGTATCAGTATTGATGTGTATCAGTATCCAAGCGTCCTATAACTCTAGTTGTAGAAAACAAGCTGTATTGGATCACCCTCTCGTTCCTTTGATGATTTAAACATTTAATCAGATGTGTTGTGAAAGATCACACCGCTGACTCCGTGTCCTAATTAATATTTAAATGAGCTGCAACCTCCACCAAGTGTCTCATCCTCTAATTGACTTTATAGGAAATTGCTTTTGGAATGCAAATTCTCTCATTTGTCCTTCAAAGCGCGAGTTAACAGAGAAGTTTTTGGTCCAAAGCCAGCTTGTTTGTGAGAAGTGTGAGGGAAAAAACGCGTGCTCTCCCGACCTTGCACACCTTGCAGCACCAGTTCAGGTCCTCCATCCATCGCCTCCAGCTCAGTGCAGGAGAAACGTCTAGAGGAGCAATTGCATCCAGGGAGACATCAAGTCCTACAGCGATGGGTTGTTTACAGGATCTTCACATGTACAGCTAAGGGATTTAGAGTTGGAACGCAGGCTGTGACATCACTCTTTATAAACAGATATCCTGTTCAAGTACTTTTGATCGCTTTGGTCTTTTGAGTTGTTTTTTGACTTGCTGTACATAAACCTGTTGATTTGCTCGTTCTTTTAAACTTTGCGTACACATAGTGCAGCGCAGTCACTTGCCCCAGTGAATTAGTGTACATAGAGTTATCATTGCAAAATTATACCATTTGTGGTAACAAAGTGGTCAGAAATGGTACTGCAACCAATTGTAATAGAAAAACGAATGTTCTACGGCATGAATCACACTGCCCCCTACAGGACAGGACAGGACAGCGTTGTTTTGGTTTAAAAATACTCCTCAGACTCCCTCAGCTTGAGCATCAGGAACAAACTGATAATTGTTCTTGCTTTGCAACAGGGAGCATTGTTGAAAGGGCTATACCAAATGAAATTGGTGAGGGAACAGTAACGTTCGGACATACACCATCAGAAATGCGCGTTCAAAACAGAGATAATTTTTCCCTTTTCCAATTCCTGATTTAAGGTTTGTCTGGATTTCTAAATGTAGTAAAATGTGTAGAAATCTGGCAACCTGTTGGATAGTAGCTGTAAATCCGATAGCCTCTGGACGTCAAATCTAAGCGTTCAGTCGCAAAAATAGATTGTAAACACCATATTAGAGACAAAGCAGCAGGGCTGCTGTTATTATTTTATTGCACTTATACGAAACCTGATGCTGCATGTGTGTGGGTGTGAAAAGAAGAGAAAAACAAGTACTGTTTGCATAAATGATTGACAGCAGAAAGAAATGATAAGCTTTTTACAATGGAGAGAAAAACAAAACAAAGTCACTCACACACACACACACACACACACACATATGCTTATTGACATGCCGACTATTCATTGCCAAATCGTCTGCCAGACTCATTTCCCTTTCAGATAAAGAAACTTTTTCAATTAAACCAATATCGACTGCTCTTCTCACATCAGTGCAGGAAATTGTGGTGTTGTTTTTTTTTCTCTTCGAGTTTGATCCTCACGGAGTTGATTTCCATCCCAGTACCTCAATTACACTCTGATTGGTCTGGAAGTTTGGGTTCATTTCTAACTCGTGATAAACCCCATGTTTACATTCTGTTTTATGTTAACGCACTCAGATAAAATTTTTGTAGTAACAAGTCACACAAAAAGGTGTGTACGCTGGATGTAAATATGGTGAAACGTTCTCTGACTTATGGAACATCGAGTCTCCATGGAGGCTGGTGACACCGTGTACTGCAATCACGACAAAAGACATGACAAGACGAGGATTTGGTGTCAGGGGACGAAAAGGTCTCTTCCGACCTGCGGCGTTCAGTCTGTCAGGAACAGGAAGGTGGAATGATGGACAGATGGTGCCTCTGATGTCTTGCTGAATCTCGCTAATAAAATCTGGAGATTGTAATTATCCAGGACCTTCTGCTCACCAAGGTTCTCCGCATGCGCCGCGATAAACAATTAGCCTGAACGCTAAACCCCTACGGATCAGTCGCAGAGCCCCGGCGTGCACAGAGAGGCTTTAGTAATGAACATTTAAGACTTTCTTTCTGTCACTGATTTTCTTTGCCTTTTAATTCACACTACTGTCATAATACGATGTCTGGCCAAAAAAAAAAAAAATCTTAATTTAAAAAATATTTAGAATATTTAATTGGACCGCTTTTGCTTTGATTATGCAACATTTTGATAAGCTTACGCAACGTCACAATGTTTCATTTAAATCCAGAGTCACATTAATTTCTTTCCAAGAGCTTATATTGGTGATGTGAAAGTCAGACTGTTGCGTAAAGCTTTCTTCAGCACATCCCAAACATTCTCATTGGGGTTAAAGTCTGGACTCTATGGTGGCCGATTCATGTGTGAAAATGATGTCTTATCCTCCCTGAACCAATCTTTCACAATCTGAGCCAGATGAATCCTGACATCATCATCCTGGAATATGTCCGTGCCATCGGGGAAGAAGAAACCCTCCCTAGATGTGATAACCTAGTGATTCAGTACATTCAGGTGGTCAGCTGACTCAATTTATTGCCCCATAACGTTACTGAGTCTCGACCTGAGTAACTGATCAACCCCAGATCATAACACTGTCTCCAGAGACTTGTACAGTGGACACTATGCATGATGGGAGCATCGCTTCATGCGCTTCCCTTCTTACCCTGACACATCACTCTGGAATAGGGTCAGTCTGGACTCATCAGGTCATTGTGCATGCGGGAATTGGTTTTATCTTCACTATTAAAGATACAGACAGACCTTCTAATATTTTGACTCATTACTTTAATTTGTGACTCATTACTTAGATTGTTGACTCATTAATTAGAATTTTTGACTCGTTAATCTGATTTTTGACTAATGTCTTTGATTTTTCGACTCATTAATTTGTGACTTGTTACTTTGATTTTCCACTCATTACCTTTTTTGATTTTTGACTAATAAAAAAAAAATTACTTATTATTTAGTTTCTTTGACTTATTACTTAGATTTTTTTTCTCATTGCATAGATCTCTGAATTTCAATTTTTAACTCCTATTTGGTTTTTTTAATTTGATTTCTTACTCCTGGCTGGCTCACCAATTTTTTCTCTTTTTTTTTTTTTTACCACTACTTGGTTCAATGCTTTGATCTTTGACTCCTGTGTGACTTCTTTGGGTTACATGTTGGATTTCTTGTCTCCTGGTTTCCTCACCCATTAGTTTTCTCTCTTTTTTTACTTTTTTTATTTTTGGATTTGGATTTACAGTACAGATAAACTTGCAGTGCTGTGCTGAAACTTGCTGCTTTCTTCCACAAACAGAGCTCTTCCTCCATGAGGCTCTCATCACCCTCATCACCAACCGTTCGCTATTTTTTTGTTCCTTACACCTAATGATATGTACAGTACTGTGCAAAAGTCTTAGGCTTTTGTTATATGTTTATGTTATGTTTATCATGTCTGCATAATTACGTACAAAATCATTCAGTATTTCCATATATAACTTAAAAATTAATAAATAAATAACACTACAGGAGAATATATGCATTGCTGTAAAAAATATATATATATATATATAGTTTTTTTAGGCACTGTTCAAGACAGACCAGTGCCTAAGACTTTTGCACAGTACTGTATATCTGAACAACACTGCAAGAGTCGGAAGTGAAGTCAGCCCTCTGGATTTAGTAATAAAGTATTAATAAACAGAATAAAACAGAATAAAATTCTTCTGTTCTTTGCAGACAATAGAAGGTTTTGCTCATGTTTCCTCACCATCGTATATGTGTGTGTGTGTGTGTGTGTGTGTGTGGTTCCGGTGTCTTGTTCTGGTCCTGGTATTGCTTACAGTTAGCAGATAGCTAAGTGGTGCGTTGGCGTTTTCATTATGTGAGTAATTACTGAGCCACGCCCGTGTGTGATTAATAATAAATAAAGCGTCGCATCCATTATGTGCCTCGAATCAATAATGCAGAGCTGCTGGGTTTTTTTACTCTGTACCTCACTTCATGTTTGTTTTATGGAGCTGAAAGCTTTTACCTGCGCTTTCACTTTCTCACACACACAAACAGACTGATGTTTTGTGTGTGTGTGTGTTTGTGTTGTTGCCTGCAGGTGAGGATGACAGCTTGGCCTCCAAGAAGAAAGTCACAGTGGAGGATCTGTTCAGCTCCGAGCTGCAGGTTCGCGACCCCCAGGCCAAGTGGCTCAGTGGTACGTCGTCTCTGTCTCTCTTTTACTCTCTCTCCATCTTTTTATCTCTCTCTCTCTCTCTCTCTCTCTCTTAGCTCCGAGCTACAGGTTCATGACCCCCAGGCCAGTGATGCTCTCTCTCTCAGTCTCTCTCTCACACACTATCACACCTTTGCTATATCTCTCGCTCTCTCATGTCTTCTCTCTCGCTCTCTCACTATCTCTCCCTCTTGCTTTCGTGCTCTCTCTCTGTCTCTTTCACTTGCTCTCTCTTTTGCTTTATCTTTCTCACTTCCTCCCTCACACACTCTTTCTCTCTCCCTTGATTTCTCTTTATATATCTCACTCTCTACTGTATGTCTCTCTCTCTTGCTCTCTCTTTCTGTCTTACTCTCATGCTCTGTCTCTCACAATCTCCCTCTTGCTTTTACACTTTCTCTCTCTCTTGCATTGTTTCTCTCCTGCTCTCTCACTCTCTCGCTCTCACCTTACCTTGAGACATGAAATTTATCACTAGCGCCATGTCAAGTACAAATCACTCATTCATGCTTCATTTATATATTTACCTGAACAAACATCTTTTATATGGAAGTGTATATATTTTTGCCCTCTGGTGGATTACACAACATAACAACTCTATTAATAAACACTCCTGAGACCCGATCTTTAACACAAACTCAGACGGGGAAACCAACGGCGGCAGAGTCTAAACGTCTTTCATATATTTGTTTAACTTGTTGGGAAATTTTTGTGGAAATTCAACCATTTTGGACTCAATGTATCCAACATTTCAAACCAGAACAGAATGGAAAGCACTGAACACACACACCAGTGATGGTGAGGGTGAAACCCGTTACAGTGCTCCTTCTCCATGGAGGTCAGGTCTTTGGCAGGTGATATTTCCATACACAGGTTTATCTGTCTGATGTGTAAGCCCTGGGTTTGTTCAGAGAAGTTGGCCGGCTCCGGATAATGAATGAGTGACAGCTCCAGGATCTACTCAGACAAGTGACATAAAGAGTAAAGATGGACAGCGACTGTCTGTTTCGACCCCTGCAGTTTTTAATCATGAGACTGTCCTGCTGTTCGAGCAGCGCCCGGCTGGGTCACGACCTTCTGGACTCATCCAGTTGATTGTCACTTCTGCGCCTCCTCATCTTCCTCCTCTTCCTCATCTTTATCACGACTGCACGACTAAAGGATGGAGAGGTTTGCCGTTTAAACCGTTCCTGTGTTTAACACTGATCACTAGAGGGAAAGTGAATCAGAGAGAGACTAATAACTAAATGATTATCTAAAGGTGTACAGAGTGTTGGATTTGTGGGGCTAGAAGGATAAAAAGAGAGATTAGTGAATGTTTAATTGAATAGGTTGATAAATTGAGTGATCTGTTTATTGATTGATGAATTAATTAGTAAAGAGATCAGTGAAGGTTTAGATGGATGGATGAATGAATGGATGGAGAGATCAGTGGATGAATGGATTGATGGATGAATCAAGAGAATAGTTGATGGTTAGATAAATGGCTGAATAGAAATATCAGTCGATGGATAGTTGAATGGATGGAGGAATGAATGGAGAGATCAGTGGATGCTTGTGTGGTTGAATAGATACAGGTGAAACTCGAACAATTAGAATATCGTGCAAAAGTTCATTTATTTCAGTAATGCACATTAAAAGGTGAAACTAATATATGAGATAGACTTATTACATGCAAAGCAAGATAGTTCAAGTGTGATTTGTCATAATTGAGATGATTATGGCTTACAGCTCATGAAAACCCCAAATCCATAATCTCAGAAAATTTGAATATTACATGCAATCAATAAAACAAGGATTGTACATAGAACATATCGGACCTCTGAAAAG
>JAQMYJ010000001.1:34911667-34926574 GCA_030014305.1 Clarias laeviceps
CGAGGGGAAGAGGGGGGGAGAGAGGGGAAGTGGGGGTGCGAGGGGAAGAGTGGGGGTGAGGGGAAGGGGGGCGAGGGGAAGAGTGGGGGGGTGAGGGGAAGAGTGGGGGGGGGTGAGGGGAAGAGTGGGGGGTGAGGGGAAGAGTGGGGGGTGAGGGGAAGAGTGGGGGGGGTGAGGAGAAGAGTAAAGGGAAGAGTGTGGGAGCCGGGGGGGGGGGGAGTGAGGGGGGGATATCTGAGGCCAGCGGAGGTTCGGTGAGGGGAAGCACTGGTGTGATGAACCTCTTTATCTCTTAATGGTTTGGGTTTTCGCTTCCACAAACTGCGCGTGTAATCGAGCGGTGTGATGGTGATAATGAGGCTGGAGCTTCAGAAAGCGTCTGTGAAGCGTGAAGGATTTCCTCTGAACACTGCAGCAGCTCAACGTCCTGAACCCTGCTGAGATGCTGCTGTCTGGAGCAGAGACACGAGACATGAGACATGAGACACGAGACATGAGACAGTGCCGCAGAGCTTCTGCTGTTCACACACTCGGGCTGTTTCTAGGGCAGAACATCACAGGGAGGAAACACACAAACACACACACACACACACACATACACACACCGCAGAGAGCAGGACATACAAAAATACTCCTGTAAGAGTCCACCATCTTCTCTCTCGAACGTAATATTAGAACTGTGTGACGGTTTTATTTATTTAATCGTTTACTTGTTTAACGTCTTCAGGTTTAATCAATTAAATTATATTTTTATCTCAGTAGGACAGAGTGTTAGTAACAGGTGTGTGTCGCGTGTGTGTGTGTGAGACAGTGACGGCACCCCCGGTGGTCAGATGGTGACGGAGCAGTTCCAGGTGGACTGGGCGACGGTGTTGGTGAGCTCCTACAGCACCATCGTGATGCGATTCGACGGGCGTGGCAGCGGCTTCCAGGGCACCAACCTGCTGCACCGGATCAAGAGGAAACTCGGAGAGTTCGAGGAGATCGACCAGCTGGAGGCGCTCAGGTACACGCGCGCGCATGTGTGTATCTATATATATATATATGTGTGTGTGTGTGTGTGTGTGTGTGTGTGTGTGCGTGTATATATATATATACACACACACACACACATTTATACACACACATTTATGGGTCGTCATCTAGTTGTTTCAACTTGTGGTTTTGCATTTTAAATTATATTAATTGTACAGTATTAGCCACGCCCTCTCTAATAGTGACACTATTATGGGATGCTTATGAGAGCGCTGCTCTTTATCTCTTTACAGCATCATAACTAAAGCGTCGTACATCGACAAGACCAGGATCGGTGTGTATGGACGGGTGAGTGCAGCTGACCTCACACACACACACACACAAAATTACACACTTCTTAAATTTGTGTAAATTTCAAATCTTTACCAATATATTAACTGTACAGTTTTCCTTATTTATGTCCCTTCTAAGAGCACAAACTGGCCTTTCATAATGTGGCTGATGTAAATACGTCAGATTCATGTGCAACTTTTAATGTTCTCCTCAGTTACTCCTCCTATAAAACACACACACACACACGCGCCACCTTATAAGCGAGCTGTTTCATACTGGGTTTACCGTATGTTTCTCAGAAGCGCAGACGCAGACACACACGTCCTGCAGAGAGCGAGTTCCTCAAGAGCACTTAAAGTGGTTTGTTTGAAAGCAGAGATAATTGGAGCCAATCTGCAGCTTGTTACCGGAGAAGAGAAGAGAACAGAGGAGAAGAGAAGAGAAGAGAAGAGCTGCTCGAGTGGAGAGGAAGCAGCATGGTGCTGTGCTGAAGATGAATTATTAAAACTCACTCGCAGATCTGAAACATCCACCGGAGACTCAATCAAACGGAGAGAGGGATTAAAAACCAGGGTCTGATTAAAAGCATGCGTTAACGCTCAGACGTCGGTGCTGTTAGCAGGGAACGTGAACGCTTAGGGTCTCTCCACCACCACTGTGTGTGTGTGTGTGTGTGTGTGTGTGTGTGGTCACATGACTCTGCCCCACCCTTTCAGGAAGCTCTCTTTCATTAGGAAAAAATTAAAGTTATATATACAGTATAATGAAGTATATAAACAATATATAGTATACTGTGTATATATATATATATACATACATTTACTTGTCACACACAGAAACTGACACATCCACACGTCACACACACAAACACACTCAACAAATAATTAGGGTCCAAACTGACATTAGCTCTGTACAGTGTGTGACGTGTGCAAGTTGTGCGGTGCAACCGGGTGGCGATGACTTTTTCGAGGTCTTAACACTCAAATAACACACAGGTTGTGCGGTGCCCCGGGGTGCCACAGGGTGGGTGCTTGGGCCCGTCATCATTGCTTGCAACTATATTATTATTATCATTATTATGTATTTTATGTGTATAAAATACAAACGCCGGCATTCGAACGCCCAATGAATTTTCACCTTAAGAACTGAAATTTGCAGGAAATTTATTAGTAGTGACAAATTTGTTACTTTTGATAGTGCGGTGTTTGATTTAGATGTTTAGACAGCATTTATACGCGCGATGAGAGCAGGAAGTAAATACACACGTAGCGATGCACAGAAGGTAGAACAGCGGATTATTTCAGCGCTATAAATTCAACAAACTGTTAACAGCACGGTTGTTGTTGTTGCTGTTGGGGAAATGAATCTCCTCCTGTTAATGAACACGACTGTATCTGTAGCTACATAACCGAGCGTAGGGGAAAGGAAACCATCGCTAACACGTTAGCATCACGTAGCGCCGCGGGTCCAAGGAATGTTATCAAAGACGGAAAACTGAGTCGCTTTCAGTTTGGTTTTTAAAGCAGCCGGTGCCGAGAGGAATCATAAATTAAGATTAAGTGAGGTTTAATGCCTATTTATTTCATATTTTACTTCTTTTCTAAATGTTTTAATATTTTTTTTATATGCAAGAAATATGATTATAGTGTTGGAAATTAGTCATTTTTGGGCGTCTGGAACGGATTATCTGCATTTACATTATTTCCCATGAGACGATGCGTTTCACAAGACGACATTTCACCTTAAGGACTCGGTTCCGGGTGGATTAAACTCGTATGCTGAAGTACGAGTGAATGCCAGCTTTAATTTACAGGACAAACACTGAACCAAGAGCGAAGTCAAACAAACAAGCAGACAAAAGGAATCGTTCATTAACGATAATCAAAGTAAAATGAAGTGTGGACGTGTGGTGCAGCAGGACAGGGTTCGTCTTAGAGTCGAGTGAATTATTCCCCTCAGTCCCTGGTCAGTGTGTGTGTGTGTTTTAGGTTTCGTCCTGGATCTGATGGTCTTTCTGTTTGTCCTGCTGCAGGTGTACGGTGGTTACCTGGCGACCCTCCTGCTGAGCTCCGAGGACTCGCTGTTCAAGCACAACTTTAAGTTTAAATGCGGCGCGGCCGTCTCGCCCATCACCGACTTCAGTCTGTACGGTAAATCACGTCCCGCACTCTGACCCCCGCCGGCCTGGAGACGAGTGTCCACCCACAGCACCAGGGTTTTGTTCCACTTACACCACGGCAGCGAAGCCACGGTGGCGCTTTCATGTTTAATTCATTTCTTGTTGCTCAGCTCTGCTGTTCTCTGAAGGGGCGTCGCTCAGGAGGAGCTCATTTACACTATAGACACTGAAACGGTGTGTTAGGAGGAGGAGTGAAATAAAGGGGGTGTAAAGGGGAGGAGCTCTGAGGTCTGATTTAAATGGAGAGAAAGTGTAACAACTGTAGTGTGAGAGGAATAAAACACTGTGCTGCTTTATGACAGGAACTAATCACACACTCCACATCATCACACACCACACACACACCACACACACATCACACACTCCACACACACTCCACACACTCCACACACACTCCACATCATCACACACCACACACACATCACACACTCCACATCATCACACACATCACACACACACCACACTCCACATCATCACACACCACACACTCCACACACACCACACACACATCACTCACTCCACATCATCACACACTCCACACACACATCACACACTCCACACACATCACACACACATCACACACTCCACACACACATCACACACACCACACACATATCTCAGTGTTATTTCAGTCACGTGTCTAATCTCGGTGTCGTTCTCACAGCCTCTGCGTTCTCCGAGCGCTATTTAGGATCTCCTCGATCCAATCCCAGAGTGTATGAGGTAAATCACTTACTGTTACCTCTCTCACACACACACACTCACACACACACACACACACACCTTTCTCTTCCTCATTCCATCACTGTGTGTTTTCTCTCTCTCTTCCCAGATGTCGAGTTTGGCTCATCGAGCAGGTCAGCTAGAGGACAAGAATTTTTTAATAATTCACCCCACAGCGGATGGTGAGTCTGACGCCTCGTCCTCTTCCTCATCTTCCTCTTCCTCCCACCTTTATAATTTATAATGACTTAATGAGCGACACTCGTCTTCTTGTGTTCACAGAAAACGTCCACTTCCAGCACACCGCCAAATTCATCAACTATTTAATAAACAAAAAGGCTAATTACACACTGCAGGTAAGAGACAGTGTGTGTGAGTGTGTGTGTGTGTGTGGCAGAATAATATAATTAGCTGTTAAATTGGTACTGCATCAGAAATATTTTCACGCATGATGTTGTGAAAAATAGCGGTTAACCGAGCGTTTAACGAACGACAAAGCAATAAAAGGATTTTTACGCGATTCTCTGGTTTATGCAAATTAAAGTATTGATGTTTTCAATTAACTTAGCAAAACAAATGATTCCTCAGACTGATTATACTGTGTGTGTGTGTGTGTGTGTGTGTGTGTGCACGCAGTTTGATGTTTCTTCACATGCAGTAAGTTTTTGTAAAAGAAAAAACGTCTCCAGATGTTACGGAGAAAACTTAACGCTATGAGAAAGCAGCGGCGATCGCGCGTACAGTTCAGCTAGTCTGAGAACGAAGGCGGTACAAAACCTGTGAATGAAACGGTTTAGAAGCTAATATAATTCTACCCGCCAGGCCACGCCCACTGCTGACCTGTGTAACTAATCCCGCCCCCTCTGTCCTGTACACAGATCTACCCTGACGAGGGGCACTTCCTGCACTCGGAGGCGTCTCGGCAGCACCTGGACCAGTCGCTCGTCGGCTTCTTCGAGACGTGCTTCAGGCCGCCGGAGGTCGTCCCTGAGGAAGAGCTGGAGCAGGAGGACGAGGACGACAGCTAAAACCACGAGAACACAAACTGCTTCCCTGAAAATAGAAACCTGCATCGTGTAATTCTTCATCCTCATCATCCTCGTCATCCTCGTCATCGTCATCTCGATTGGGGGCGGAGCATCTGCATGGACCGGGCGCGCCTCGCCTTCGCAGCCCGGTTGTGTCTGACTGAGGGGCGAGTTTCTTCCTCACCTTCCTACCTGACGACGCTGTACAGCGCCCTCGTGTGGACTGAGCCGGTAGTGATGCAGCGGAGGATCAATAGAGCACAACACGCAAACCACGGCTACCTGCGGGACATCCTTAGTTACGAACCGCACCGTTACACTCCAGATGTGTTAATTATTACGCTTGTTAAATGTTTAATCGCAGCACAAATCACTAAACTGTAGCAAACTTACGGAGTTTCTTACGTAACCAGTGTTCATCTTTTACCGCTAAAACATCGTCACGTTTCTGTCTTCACTTTGGCACTGAAGCGACGAGACTAACGTTAGCGAACAAGTCAAGGACATCCGTCTCGCCTGAAATCTTCCACTTGGAGGAAAAAAAAAACACTCATCAGCTGTTAGACTTCACGTCACTACAACTTGCTTAGTTTTAGGCTTTCCGAGGCGGAGCCTAAAAGGGCGGAGTCCTAAAGAACAGCACTAACCAACACGAGAAGGGGACTGCGGAGGAGCTAACGCTGCTAACAAAAACATGTTGCCGTAAGAGAGTTGCAGCAGCTTTATTAGCCTCGTAGCTTCAGTGCAAAAGTGCCACGACGCGACGCGGATCCTGGGACATACGCTAACGTCGAGGCGGTTATTTAAATCGTTTTTTGTTTTTTTTTGTCGTCCCTCAGATCGTCCTGTTCCAGTCCAGCGGCTCAGTAATAATAAATGTCTCGGAGCAGCTTGCAGACCAGGGTCAGGGCGCGACCTCGTGTTCTGTCACGTTAGCGATCGGCGGGATTTTAAACGTGCGAGTGAGAGAGAGAGAGAGAGCGAGGGATAAAAGCAGTAATGTGACTGTTTGAGTTACTGTGCCTTACTGGAGTAAAACTGTAACACGCCAAACACCACGGACTCCAAACGTGTGTGTGTGTGTGTGTGTGTGTGTGTGAACACGGGCTGACGGATACGACGACTAACTCAAAATATCGCAGTATGTTAGTAGTTAAATCGTCGCGGTGGGACGTCGGAGATGTTTCACATTTACTACAAAGAACGACACGTGACCGTTTGGCGCTCGCTAGCAGTTGTTCCGCGATCGTATCGCCTAACGCCGCCGTTACGTAATAACTAACATTCCCCTGTGGTTCTCACACACACACACACACGCGGCTCTCCCGACGCTCAGCGAGTCTCCGAGAACTTTTCCCCCGCGTACAGAACGTCAGCTTTTGTTTGTTTGTTTGTTTGTTTGTTTTTAATCCAGCATGCTAGTAAGTGTTTGTTTTTCTTTTCCTCCTCCTCTGTATTAAATAAGCTCTGTGTTGTCGTGGTGTGTGACCTCACACAGCCTGAACATGTCTGTCGTGTTCCACGTCGATGTTCGCGTGCCGAGAGAAACGCCGGCGCTCCAGCTGTAAATTACACTCCAGCTGTTTTCTTTCCTGATGTGCAGAACTTGTACATAAAGCATTTTGAAAGCTTGTGTGTGTTTTGTGTGTGTGTGTGTGTGTTTTGTGTGTGTGTGTACACACTTCACCAGAAAGCTTTTCACCATGACTTATTCAGTAGCTCGCTAACATGCTAAGCGGAGCAATAGGTTAAACATGACATTTAAAGCTTCATGTTACATAAAAACAACAGATTTTACACTGTTTTATTACGTGATTAAATAATTATGGACTCAAATCAATCAGTATCTCAAACTGGATCAATAAATCAAACGTTGTGGAAACCGGAGTTTAATAGGAACAGCGCTCTTGTGCCATCTAGTGGTGAAGTGTGAGAATGCAGTCTCGAAATGGTACTGATTAAACTCTTGGCCCTGTTTTTCTCACACACACATATATACACACATTCATTCAAATGTCCAGCACATAATAGTGTTTTTCTGTAAAATTCAGAAATAATTCATATTTTGATTGATGAATTTTATAAACTGAATCAACTCGGTATCATAAAATCAGGTTTTTTTTAACCTACTTAAAATTATATTATTATTTGATGAAGTGTCCTCATTGTCATTTTCTTCATTTTTAATTAAAGTATTGAATTTCAATCACATTAAATATGCATCTAGCAAAAAAACAAACCGGTTCCCTGGTAAATTTCAGAATTTATTCAGCAGAACGTGGAATTTTGTCAACACCGTCAGGAAGTTCATCTGTTCATTCATTGTGTGACTGTTGACAAATCCTGATAAAAGCTGATAATCGCATGTGACTGCATATACAAACACTACCGGCCACGCCCTGCCCCGCCCACCACCCAAACAAACACAGAATGTCTGTTTTATATACAGAAAAGATGTCAACACCGTCGGGTAGGAACTTTTTTTTTTTAGTAAACTGTTTCCACAACAGAGAACTTTTCAATGAAATGTTACATTTCTTAACATTTTATAAAGATTTTAATAATAACTAAGAGGAAGCCAATTATTATCCTAATTAAATGCTATTAAAATGTGCTGCATTGAATGTTGAAATAATTATATGACGGTTATAAAGAAGAGCAGACGTTCATCTGTTTATTATCGTACAGCCTGCTGTGAGCGAGTCGTTACTATGGAAACAGTAACACACTGTGTACAGATTTATACGATACGACAAGAGTGATATCGGATCGGAGAGCTCGCACAAATTACCATCAACACGACCAATCAGAGCGCAGGATTCTAAAGTAAACGCCTGAAAATGCAACAGGATAAAATCTCGGAGTCGGTGCGTCACTCGTCATCATGACGACAATGTTTGGCGACTTTGTGTAAAAGATGGAGGGGAAACTTTTCGGTCCCGGCCTGGCGGTGTGAAGATTCACGACAGATCGACGTCTACAACAGAGCTTGAAGTTGGGAGTGGCGCCCCCTACCTTATTATGTACTGACACACAAAAAATAAAATCAATCAATAAATAAATGGTTTAATATTTTTTTCCCCCTCATGATCCAAAGCACTGAATCTCTCTAAACTACAGAAGTATGTAATAAACACTGAACAGCTGTGACTGGTGTTGACTGTTTAAAGGTCAAAGGCCGTGATCTGTTTGTGTCCTGCCTGTATCCTGCTCCTCTCTCCAGTCCAGTAGGGGGCGATATCGAAACAAATTATGGTGTAAAGTGATTCTGAGCCTAAATCATGTGCTTTGAAAGGAGTGTGTGTGTGTGTGTGTGTGAGAGAGAGAGACAGCAAAAGAGAAAGTACACACACACACTCCGGCTGAGACTGAAAGCACTTAAAATTTTTCCAGTGTTTTATTTGTCCACATCTGTAGCAAACAAGGCATGATAGAAAAAACATCTCTTTCTCTCACACACACACACACACACTCACTCACACACCCCCCCCCCCCCCCGGAGATGATGCACATGATCTGGTCCTTTACACGCAGCACAGAGCAGGCGAGAGACGAACGCTGCAGTTACTCCACACAAACCTCGAACAGTGAAATGCAAAAAAAATCCTTTTTTCTTTCTTGCATTTTCTTTTCTTATTTTTTATTTTTAAATAAAGTGTTAAGACCCAAGTGGAATGCAGGAAGAGAAACAGAAGGTGTGTGTGTGTGTGTGTTCCGTGTCGTATTGTTTCAGGAGAACGTTCGGTCCTCACAGACGCACTTTTTCTTTTTTTTAAAAAAAACAATTCCAGACTTTAAGAGACGCCGAGGCGCTGAGGTTTTGAGGTTCTGAGAGAACTGAAGGGGGAAACGATCTCTGAGTGGACGAGGAAGGCGTCACATTTCCTCACGATGAGAAACAAACCGGACTTTCAGTTTCACTAATATTGTTTTAGAATAAACGTTAACACAAATGCGTTTTGGTAAAATTGTTAAAACGTCAGTTTTTTTTTTTTTTTTTTTTTTTTTTTTAAACGCCCCATGTGGGCGTGGCCTTTTTTTAAGAGAAGTAATAGCTGTATATTGAAGCTTGCTATACGCGCTGCACCGATCAGTGTGAAAATCAGCTGATTTTAGGGTTCACACTCCCCAAATTAGGAAATTGTGTTAACTGTATTTGCTCCGTCCGCCCACTAGAGGCACCAGCGAGCTCTGCTACGTCCTCTACACATTTAACAGCAGTTGTACATGTTTATACTGTTAAGGTTTCTTCCATTTTTACATGAAACTGAATCTGGGATGTCAAATCTTTGTGTCAAATCATACGTATTTTGCACAGACTTGTGAAAAATCTAAATTGAAACGCGGGTGAAATCGGGCCTCCGAGTCGGGCGCAGACGGAGAACAATCGGCTTTCACGCTGTGTGAGGATGTAGTGGCGAATACATCACTTTATTAGTGTCGAGATCAAATGACGTAACTGTGGACTTCATACCTCACCATCTGAGAGATTTAAACTGTAAAAAAAAAAAAATAAATATTTAAAAAACGAAACCCTCCGCCTTTACGCTTCTGTTATAAACGAGTTCAAAGTGAACGAGGCCACCGATTTGTTTCTCGACGCAGGGAAACGTTACGCTAAAAAAAAAAAAAAAGTAACGATATCGCTTTAAAAGGCAAAACAGCGCCCTCTGTTGGAGCTGAATGGAAATGAGTTACCAGCGCCACCAGGATACAGAAATGGGAATTAGCACCCGGAATTTATTGTCGTTCCAATTTTCTTTTCTTTTGATCTTTTTAACCATTTTTGCTGACGGTCGCGTGACGGAGAAAATCAGGCGTCTTAATTACATACATACTTAAAAAAAAAAAAAAACACTACACAGAAATTTCAAGTAAGTTAAAACAAAAAAGTCTATGTACAAATGAATAAAAAGAGGAACAGCACAAATTAGAGATTAGATACATTCTTCATTTTGGTTGAGACCTTCTTACACTTGCGAGAACAAGTCGTCTTGAAAAGCTTTGCAGAAATCACTTTCATCTCCACCTCGTCTGAGGACGCAACTCCGCCTGTTTACCTTCATCTGTCCCTCCCCTACCATCATCATCATCCTCACGACCCCATCTCCCCCCTCCATCATCATCATCATCATCATCAGGACACCCCTCCCCCGCTTCCCCCCCTCCCCTCTCCCAGCTTCACTCCAGTGGAATCATGAGATCGTCATCCCGTCCAGCGACACCAGGGCTTCGTCAGGTCTGACGGTGAGAGACGATCCTCTTCACCCGAGACCTCGAGTCGGATCAGAATTCATCGTAGAGTTTCTTTTTTTTTTTTTAGACGGAAATATTAAAAAAGCCGCTTCTGAGAGTCAGAGGGAGGAGAAGAACAAACGGCGTCCGTCCGTTCGTCCGTCCCCCCTCGACAGGAAGCCGCGTCAGTACCGTCATTCTTCACTTTTCATCATGACGTATAAAAAAATAACTCGCTGTATGAAGTACCTTACACACACACACACACACACACACACACACACACACACACGTATGTCGTATGAGAATTCCATCCATCCATCCATCCGTTCACAGGTATTGATAGAAGCGCGATCGAACCACCTGCGTCCCGGACAGTTTATGCGGATGAGCGTCGGAGGCCAGACTGAAGCCCTTGAGCTGAGCCGCCGCCGCCTCTCCGTTTAACACCCCCAGACTGGACCCCGAGGCCCGGGAGGAGAACAGGTCCGAGTTTTCCAGGCTGACCTCCGGGTTGCTCGTGCGATGCCGCTCCCTGACGATCCAGTCCGTGATGGAGAAGTCCTGCGAGCTGCACTTGGGTTTCAGGCGGTCCATGGCGGAGAGCTCGGCCCCGGTGATGACCGAGAGTTCCGCGAAGTCTCTCTGGCCACCCATGGTGTGCCGGCGCCGTATGTTGGTCTTGCGCTTGCTGCGCGTCTCGGGGGACCTCGTGCGCTGCGACCCGACGCCGAACATGTCGTCCGCGGAGGCTCGGAGTCGGCACTTGAGGCGGTCTGTGATTTTGATCCGCCACATGGGTTCGTTCTCGCTGCCGCCGTTTTTCGCCTTGACGACGTCCAGCATCTTGGAGATCCTCGACTCCTTGTCGCCGTCCGTCGACGACTCGCTGTCTGTTTTTTGCCGGCTCCCTCTTTTCCGCGCTAGCGTGTCGCCGGCGACGATGCGCTGCGAAACCAGGAGGCCGGGGGAGCTCGGGAAAGGCGTGACCCCGCCGCCGCCTTCTAGCACGGATAAAACGTCTTCGGACGCGCCGTCGTCTCTGGCGAGCACGAACACGGACAAGTTGCTCTCGCTGTCCGAGTCGATGTTTCTGCCCTCGCTGATGAGCTCGCTCCGCTCGTCGTCGGCGTCGTGGGCCGGACTTAGCGCGGTGGACTCGATCCCCGTCAGGAAGGTCATGGAGGACGTGGTGGAGTAATCCGATGTGATGGAGCACACCTCCGCTCCGACGTTCTCCATCCAGGGGGCCGGGATCCTGCCCTTCCTGACTCTGGGGCCGGACGCCTGCGAGCTCGTGCTGTTCAGCGTCCCCAAGTCCGAGACGCAGCCCTCGTCGTACGACATCGACGGCGGATCCGAGAGCGAATTCTGCCGCTGCATTTCCCTCTCTCTGTGTGCGCGGTGTTTTTTCGGGGACTCGCCGGTCGACTCGTCAAACTGCGGCAGTTTCAGGGGCAGGATGTCCGATTCGAACTCGGTCCGAACCTCGGCGCTCTTTTCTGATCTCTGATCCGCGTCGTCGGACTTCTCCAGGAGCTCGCGCGCTCCCGTCTCGTTCTCGACCTCCTCGTTCACGATCACATCCCGAAGCCCCGCCCTGGAGAAGCTGACGTCCAGGTCGTCCTCCGAGCTGCTCATCTGAGGTTTGTCTTTTGTTTTTTTGCGCTTGCGGCTGGCGAAGATGGACGAGCGCAGGAGCTCCCTGCTGTACTGGTCTTTACCCGAACCCCAGGAGCCCTGCTGGGGGACCGAGCACACACACACACACACGTCAGGATCAGAGTAAACAAACAAACAAGAAAAACAAGACACAAAGGATGAGATCAAGCCCATTCTGGTGTGAGAGGAGTTCAGTCATCACTCACCTTTGATCTGGCAGAGTCACTGGTGGCTGAATCTGGAGAAGGAACGACAGGAGAGAAAAGAAATCAGAATCTGTGTGTGTGTGTGTGTGTGTGTGTGTGAGGGAAAGTGTGAGATGGGGCGACGTGAGAAGCTGCGACGTTTTTCAACACACGAGCGACACGGACGCATGAGATCAGAGTGATGGAGGCAGTGCAGTTAGAGCCAGAGAGATGAGATGAGCACTGCGTTGACACAGGAAGCAGCTCATGCACACACACACACACACACGTCTGAAGCCAGTCTTCCCCAGCTGAGTGACATCACAACACGGCAGCGATACACACGATAACAGACAAGCGTGTTTTTATTTCCGTTTCCCCTGACACGGTTAGTGTTTCCCCTCTTCATGTTTATTCATGAATTAAAATATAAACATGTAAACAGATCTGTTACACAGGAACCATGTGTGTGTGTGTGTGTGTGTGTGTATACGACTTTATGCTTGACGTTTTATTCATGTCAGTTTTATGTGACTGACTCGGCTCCGCCTCCTCGCACGTCGTTACCCCACGTGGACTCGGATCAGATTAAACACGTTCAGCGTCTAATGTTCGGTTCTCGAGCTTCACACCAGCGATGAGTAACAGAAGCTCAGGGATTTAATCCACAAATACATAAAAAATGTCTCCGTCTTACCTCTTAAACGCGCTCTATACCGACAGACTGAGCCAGGGGGCGTGGCCTAAAGTGGCCTTCAGAGGACTCTAATGTTAAAGTGTGCGTCTGATCCACACGTCCGGGGTGAAAATCAAAAATAAAGGCTGTCGTGTGACTCTCACTATTCTGTCCATCAGAAACGGGAAAGAAAAATTGACAGGAATGTCGTCCAGTTACTCAAGTGCTACAGCACGGAACGCCGGAAAGTAAGAGAAAGACAAGAGTGTACAAAAAAAGAAAAAACTAAAACGTAAAAGCAATGAAAAAAATTTATATAAGCAAAGAAAGAAAAAGACAGAAGACACAATGCAAGAACAAGTAAAAGAAAAAAGTTAAAATGTTAGTAATTAAAAGAAAGAGAATAAGGTAAAATAAAGGAGAAAAAAATCCTAAAAGATTAGGAACAAATAATGAGAAAAAAGACAAAGCAGAAAAGCAAGAAAAAAAATTAAGAAGGAAGGAAAAAAATAATGGAATGCAAGGAAGCAAGTAAAAAAAAGATAGACAAGTAAATGCAAGAAAGAAAGAAAGACAAAAGCGGGAAAGCAATAAATAGTAAAAGATGAGCTAAGAAAGAACAAAAAAAAAAAAAGAAAAATTAATTAAAAGGGGGAAAAATAAAGAGAAAAAGGCAGAACGGGGAAAGCAAACAATAAATAAGAATGAGTAAAAAAAAAAAAGAAGAAAAAGAGAGGAATAAACAAGTTCCAAAAGAAATAAGAAGAAAAAGAAAAGAAAGAGAAGAAACAAGAGAGTTTTTTTTCAGGACTGTCTGTCTGTCTGTCTGTGTGTGTGTGTGTGTGTGTGTGTGTGTGTGTGTGGTGTCCTGGCGCTCCTGCACCAACAGCTGATGAAACGGATTCGGAGATCTGCTGTGCGTGAATATCGCCGTGGCATCATGACACACACACACACACTGTGGAGGCGGTTGCCGTGGGAACGCGCTGGTTTATCAAGCAGTCGTTGTTATATATTTAGAAGTTGCGTCGTGTACGACGAACGTGAGCTCAGTTAACATTAACGCTGTGTTTCACACTTCGCTCGCTACGACTTCACATCACTACAGACGCGATTCAGCTGATCGCGTGTAAAATTAACGCTCACTCTTTTTTTAATAAACATTAAACATCACAATGATGATGAGTGTGTGGTGTAGCTGTGTGGGGTTTAGCCCCGCCCCCTCCCCACCCTCCCTCCCTCCCTCCCACACAGGATGGACAGAGACGCCACAGGAGAAACGCGGAGAGACCGTACCATGCTAGAAATCCTTGCGGTCAGCTTCGGAGACAACGAGAGACAGCAGAGAGGCTTTTGAGACACATGACAGCAGCACTGCTCTGTATCCTCTCATCATCATCATCATCATCATCTTATAAGATATGAAACGTGCACAGAAACACCACGATGACAAAAAAGATAGAAACCCAGACTTCTCTCACATTCACTCACTCACTAGGAGCAGGGTGTGGCTCGTTTCTTTCTCTCTATACACTTTCTCTCTCCCTCTCTTTCTTTCTTTTTTTTCTCCTTTCTCTCTCTTTCTTTCTCAGATTGGTTCTTTTTTTTTTTTTTCCTTTTCTTTCTTTCTTTCTTTCCAAACGAGAACGTTTACAAGAACCGTGGGTTTCTGCAGACTAGGCAGCTACACTGGGGACAACACTCCTCCTTCTTCCTACAGTCCCAGCTGTCCATCACAGACATTACAGAGTCCATCAGTGACATCACCGAGTGATAGACGCCGCCCACTTGGCCTGTGTCAAGATTGGGGAATGTGTGATCAGGGCTGGACAAAAAGAAGGGCGGGGGGGAGGGGGGGACAGAAGGGGTGGAGGGGGGAGGGGTGTAGGGGTGGGGGAGAGGGGGGATGGG
>JAQMYJ010000001.1:34943555-34973980 GCA_030014305.1 Clarias laeviceps
TGAGTGAGAGGGGCGTGGTCTGTGTGTCAGTATGAGTGAGAGGGGCGTGGTCTGTGTGTCAGTATGAGTGAGAGGGGCGTGGTCTGTGTGTCAGTATGAGTGAGAGGGGTGTGGTCTGTGTGTCAGTATGAGTGAGAGGGGCGTGGTCTGTGTGCACACTGTGAGAGGAACTTTACCAGCTGTAGTATGTCCTCATCCTTAGGCATCACACTCAGCTCCAGATAAGTGTCACTAGAAACAAACAAAATTAAATAAGTAAACAAACAAACAAAAAGTGAACAGACAGACCCCCACCACCCCTCGCCGCCTCCCCCTGTACCTGTTCTGGATGACAGCGATGACCTGCGAGTAGGTTTTCCCGATGATACTCTCTCCGTTCACCTTCACGATGCGGTCCCCTGGAGACAGACAGGACGAGGAGGACACGGTCAACACATCTTTATCATCAGCTCGGTTAACACACGTCAACTCTTCTACTAGACAACAAAAGTCTTGGCACCTGTGCAGAGCCCGGCTCCGTGTGCAGGCCCCCCCTCCTTAACCTGCTTCACAAAGATGGTGTCCATGGGCTCTAGTCTGTTCCTCGCTCGTCCTGATCACACACACACAGAATACAAATGTTAACACACACACGCACACCTGAACATCCTGACCTGCACATAGTCCAAATGTCCAAACTTTATTTATTACTTTATTTAATCACAACTTTCTACCATAACTGTTATAGTACTGTACATCACATAATGTCAGTGTGAGTCACGTCCAGCAGGGGGCGCTGCTGTGTCAGTTATAAATCCATTGTCTTCAAAATAAAATAAAAACAAAACCCTGAACCGCAGCGACCACCAGGTCATCTCTCAATCTTAATCACTTATACACACGCACACACACACACCACAAATGCCTAGTCAGTAGACTGTAGCAGCACCGAAGGACACCGGAGAGAGGAACTCCTGCTCATCCTTCCTGAGGCGAGTCGACCCGAGGTCAGGTGTGTGTGTGTGACGGTGGAGAGAGAGAGAGAGAGAGAGAGAGAGAAAGAGAGAGAGAGTGCGCGAGCAGGATGCTGGATGGTTTATAATAAATACATCCACACGCATGAACCTGGGGAAAAGCGTCGGCCCCGCACACAAGAATCGACAGGAAGTCAATACACAAGTGTTTGAGGTGCGAATACGTAAAAAATAATTTTTCAATAAAGTTACAAAAAAAATAAAAACCTTCCACTCAAAATATTCAAATAAAAAAATAACTTTTTATTATTGCTTTTAATTACTGAATTTTATATTTATATATATAAATTATTAAAAGGTAAAATTTAAACTATAATCAAAATCAATTTATAAATTATTAATTACCTTTAAATAATAAGACGGCTATCTATAAAACTTTGGCTCATTCTGAATTTATCATTTTTAAAAAACAAAAAATAATTGACCACTTAAATGTAACCACTTCATAGGAAAAAAAATATTTTAGAAAAAAAAATTAACACATTTGTTAGTGAAATTAATAACATAAAAGATATAATCCGTCATGTTAAGCACAACAGAAAATGTTATAATATATTAAATAAATTTTTTAAATGTTATAAAATAATAAACTCCTGTGTGTGAGGTAGGTGTGTAAGATTTCAGCTCTTACCTCTGAGATCCGCGTCCTCGTCCTGTGAACAGAAGGAACAGGTTAGAGACACGGCGTCCATCTGACTGACACACACTCTCACACACAGCTTATTATTCTCGTTATTATTAACATCACTCAGACCTGTTCACTCACTTTAATAAACACAGAGATAAACTGGAAGGGGGGGTGAGGGGAGGCGATGAAGATAAGCTCACAAACAAAGTGACTTTATAAACTCTGATTAAACTCAGCACAGAGTTAGTCATGCTACAGATAGCACACACACACACACACACACACACACACACACACACACACACACACACACACACACACACACAGGGGAATACACACGGTGGAAAGTACAGAGAGAGAGAAAACTCATGAAGGAGATTAGGACACACTCCTCTCATGATGAGTGTGTATGAGAGCGGTCACGTCGCGGACACTTTTTTTTTAAGTCAGGGGCGGAGCTACCAGGAACAGGTACGAGCTCATTGATGCTCTTACTGTTAAATAAGAAAGACGAGAAATCAAGGAGGGTGTTTTATACGTGAATGTGAAGCGTCCGCTGTGAGAGACCCTGACTCACTTTAACTGTTGCCATGGAAACGATAGAGCTTACATAATTTGTCACAGGATCAGCCAATCAGAACGCAGAACAGAGTGCAGGGATCAAAGTTAATCTGACTGTAAATGAAATCACATGAGACATGGGGGCCGCAATGCCTTCTGGGTAAATCCGCTGGAGGGAGTGATGTTAAAGAAAAAGGGAGGGAGAGTGAGAGATAGAGAGAGAGACAAGTATAATAATAAGCGTACCTTATTGTAAGTGGAATGTACGGCGGATTCTGGCGGGTAGACGATGAAGTGACGCAGCGTGAAGCCGAAGCCCTGGTTCGTGCGCCGTAACCGCACCGTCTTCGGCCCGGGCCACGAGAACGCCTCGTCTTCCGCCTGCAACATGGACGCCAGAGACTCCGCCTGCTCACACACGTCCTGCGACCGTGAACAGAAGAACACACAAACTCAGAAAAATACTCAAATACCTCGTCTACTTCTATTATTATACATTTTTATATTTATTGCACAGCTGTTTAAAAAAAAACGTCTCTACGACTCTCAGGCTTAACATCACTGTTACATTTCCTTTTTAATTGTAAACAATCCACGCTGCTTTAATTTAATGAACAGAAATCGCTTTAATCTCATTAACTAGTATAACATTTTATAGAAACTGCAAAAAAAAAAAATAATAAAATCCGTTTTTTTACATCTTTAACGTAAAATCGCTCATTTGAAGTAAATTATCATTCTAAACCATAACAAGAACATAAAGTAATTTAGCATAAAGCAAATTAATCCTTGCGATTCTTTTATTATTTTTTTTATTAAATCAAGATTCTGATGGAAAGGGATCGTTATCATAGGAGACGTCTGACACAGCGCTTGTGTGGTGAATAAATTCAAGTTTAAATAAGTTCATAAACTTATTAGAAGATGCGAGCGGTCCTAAAACATCACCTGAACTGAACACAAACACGCAGCGAGTATTCGTTTGATTGATTAACCCAGACATGATTCATTAGAAAAACTGATTCATCTGGCTGAGTTGTTTATTCGACAGATTCACTGGACTGAATCAATCGAATGTTTTCTCTGGAGGATTGATTCACTCAACTGACTCTTCGAACAGACTCATTTAAATGATTATCCTAACAGATTCAACAAACCAAACTGCAAGATTGATTCGTTCAAAGAATTCCTCTCCAATTAGTTGCCGACGCAAACGATTCAATCATTCAACTGACTCATTGATTCAATGAATTCACAAGACATATCATTTAAACGATTCCTTCTGATATATTTCTTTAGAAAAACTGACCTGATTCGCTGAACTGACTCATTGGAAGGATTCATCCAAATGATTCCTCTTAACAGATTGATTTGTAAACAATTTTAAACTCAGTCGAGTGTTTTTCTCTAAACAATTCATTGCTTAGAGTCAATCAAAGCATTTCTGCTAACTACTCGACTGACTCATTAAACAGATTCATTCAAGCGATACTTTTACCAGATGTTTAATGCTGAATTGCAAAAATGATTCGTTCAAAGAATTTCTTTTTAATCAGTTAATGCAAATGATTCAATAATTCAACCGACTCGTTGATTCAGTGAACTCTTAGGACATAGTGACCTGATTCGCTTAGTTGACTCATTAAAAGAATTCATTAAATTCAAATTATAGGGACAATATGAACATGTTGATTCATACAATTAAAACTGATCCGACTTGAATTCAAACGATTCTAATGGACCAATTCATAGGACTGATTCAGTAACTGATTCATTCAAGTGAATCCCTTCTGAAAGATTCATTAGACAGATTCAGTGACGGCTCTACGGTGATATACTGTATATATATTTATTAGGAGCACTGACAAGTACGGAGTGCATGAGAAAAGAGAATTCAGACACAGACAACTAAAAATTATTAATACAAAATATAAAGTAAAAACAAAAATTAACCTGCATCTTACCTTTAAAAAAAAAAAAGCAAAAATAAATCCCAATAGATAAGTGTTTCCGGTTATGTGCGCAGACGCTGTGTGTGTGTGTCTGTGTGAAGCTAAAGTAAGAAGAGAGGAGGAATCAGCCCCTCCGTTCTCCCACTTCTCATCTTACACGGTAAACCTTCTTCCCCTAGGGTTAGGGGTGCTTTTGATTTACACGCGCGCTGTACACACACACATACAGACACTAAATAAAATATGTTTTACACATACACACACGTGTCACAGTGTTATAGTAAACAGTACACACGTGCACGGATGTTGATTATACCAGTAAGAGATGAGCACTAAGACCCAGCAGGGGAGACGATTACCCACAATTCCACAGCACAAGAGAGAGAAAAACCGTTGGCTCAGTTGTGATCATGTGACGCTCGGCGTCAAAACAAGAAGCGCATACTCGGTACTCGTAAACCAAGACTTGTTTGTTTTTCAAGTCGAAATTTATTACAAATCTTTGCTCGTCCTGCGGACACTCGCAAACCGCGTTACTCACAATCCCAGGTTTTACTGTAGTTAAAGGGACAAGAAATAAAACACTGACATCATTCAGTCCCCCTAATGTTGTTATATACACAAAATATTAAAAGAAAGACTTAAAGTACTGGAACGACAAGACGTTGAGCAAATGATGACCGCATTTTTGGGTGAACGAGTCTTTTTAAAATCTCTAAATTGACGTCTTCAGCACATCTGACATTGTCGTCATACGTTGGCTCGATACCAACAGTTTTTTTTCTCCGGAAGCAAAAGTAATGGCCCAGAGTTCATACATCCTTTCGGATCTCCTCTTTCGCTTTCACGCGGCGTTGAACTTAATTTTTAGTTTGTCGGAGAGTTTCTGCGTTTGCAAGGCTTATTCGCCTGCTAGCAGCCGCCTGGACTGTACGAGGATTATTAGGTTGCGGCAAAAATGGCGCTGGGAATTGCCGTGCTTTACTACGATTCTCGCTTGCAGTGTGAATTTCCACAGTAAACACTGTTGGCTCTGCTACTCCTGCACCTGAGCTCTTTAGCAGTAACTAATTGCACAGCATAACATTTTTATCTCGTTCGTATTGCAGCCGTTGAAACTCATCAAGCTGTTCATTTGGGGAACCTTCACCGTTTACCCGTCGCTGACGTTTCTTACAAGGAACAACAACAACAACTTTGTGATCGTCTTGTCCTTTTTCGAAGCTACTCTGCATGATTTGAGACAGAACTCTTAAAAGTAAAATTTGACGCCCTTCATCCCAACACAACAAGATAACTTTAATCCAACACTTTAAACTTTTTTGGTTGACTACAATCAAAAGCAACCAATCGCAATGTGAAACGTCACTGTTGATACGTAACGCACGTGTACAAGAGTGTGTAGGAGGTGTCGCTTTTAAGCTTCGATCGCGTTGGTCACAACGACTGAAATGGTCGCCCTGTAGAGCCCCACGTGAACCGATTCATTCCACAGACTCATCATCAAAAAAAAAAACAACCCATACATTAATAACTTCCCGTTAGGATTAATAAAGAACTTTAACTATTTATTTATTAAAGACTGACACAGAGTTCCTGAGCTGCAGCACTAAAGTTACTCAGAGCTGCAGTTCTTAGTGTGTGTGTGTGTGTGTGTGTGTGCGCGTGTGTGTGTGTGCCGACTTCACAGACGAGGGGGGAAACTCAGGATTGCGCTTTATTAACACACGTGACGAAATTGTGTGTAAAAACTCCCCGTGTGCTGCACACTCACGTCCGGGAGCTTCGGCTGAGAAATCACGTCAACGCAAATACTCAGGAGCAGGGGGAGCGCACACACACACACACACACACACAAACACACACACACACACACACACACACACACACAGGTGTATTTGTAGTCTGACGCCTCCTCGGCGTACACACCCGTCTCTTTACAGCCCTCAGATCACGTGTGAAAGCTGTGACGCTCCTCCACACTGGTGTGTGTGTGTTTGCTTTGCATGAACTCCGTGATGTCATGTGCTGTGTAAACAGTGTGACGTGAGGAAGCAGCTGTAGTAATCTCTCTCTCTCTCTCACACACACACACACACACACACACACACACACCGAGTTCCTCTTCACCAGTCAGTTCGTTCCCCTCACTGCTCCTCCACAAGTCTCTCTTTCTCTCTCTTTCGTTTTCTCTTTCGTTTTATCGTTCGCGTTTTTCTTTCCTCTTTCAGAGATCTTCTGGGGTTTTTTTTTCCTTTCCCCCGCTTTACATCTCTTCTTCTTCTAGTCCCTTTAATTTATTCTCTCTCTTTTCACGAATCGCCTCAAATCTGTATCAGGTGCATCATCAGTCTGATTAAAAACACGCAGTGTCTTTTTTTTTTTTTTATAAACATCTCTTTTCCAATTCATTATTTTTTCATCTTTTTATTCTTCCTTGATTCTTTTTTTTTCTCTCTCTCTCTCTCTCTCTCTCACTTAATTCTATTTGTTAATGTCTCCGTCCACCAGCGCATTCATCTCTTCACTTATTCACAAATTCAACGATCCATCGATTCACTGATTCATTCAGTCGATTCCCTCGGTCAGGAAGTGAAAGTGATTCATTTCACACGACCCCCGAGAAACAAAGGATGTAGAAGTTCAGGAACGTTCCTCGGTACGTCACATGATCCTCCAGGAGTGCTGAATGAACCTCTGTGTGGTTAATAAACCTACAGCTCTCAATCTTAAAGTAGTTGTTATTACAGAATTCTGTTGGGAGAAAAATAATAATAAAGTGAGTAAACATCTGGACACCGATGTATTGTTTTGTCTGTATGTATTCAGACCAAATCCGTAAGATATCCGAGAGGAGAAAGTTTGCAGAAAGTCTGAGAGTTCAGCTCAGGGTTAAAGGAGATTAAACAGCTTCTGTTAAAATGTTGCGCAACAGTGTGTGTGTTGTTTTAGGTCGGGCAAGAGGTGTATGGAAAACAGCACCAAAAAAAAAAAAAAAACCCACACACACACTTAAAACTTGCTAAGGCTCAGGTGACAGATGAAGCGGCGTTCGAGGAGAAAATGCAAAGTGGTGTTTTTGTGACTTAAGTTTAAGAATTAATTTCCGTCCTGAAGAAACAACGTGAAGGAGATTGTGCATTGTGTTGTTCTCCGTTATTCTTGTGAAGAACGTGTGAACTAAGTGTGTGTGTGTGTGTGTGTGTGTGTGTGTGTGTGTGTGAACTCACGATTTTGATGTAAACGGAAACAAAAGTTGAAAAAAAACGTCAGAAAGCCTTAAACACTGGAGACTCCTTCCATAGAGGTTAAATAAGTGTCTCCGTACAGGTGAAGGTTCTTTACACACCAGGAGTGTGTTGGATCGAGCGTACGTGTGTAAACCTGAACACAGAACTAAACATACAGCTCAATAAAGATATAATGTCTCACACGCAGCTATAATATACAACACTGACACAGTCAGAGAGTATTTGTTTTCAAATCATTATTTTCTAGACGAGACGGGGACGAGACGTCTCGTCCACGTCTCGTCCCAGTCGGCCTGACCCATCTTTCGCCTCAATACCCACTTCCCCTAATTATCTCGATGCCCGGCTTCCCGATCCGCCTCGATACTTGCTTCCTGATTTGCGCCGCTACCTGCTGCCTCATTCTCCTCGAGTCCGTATCAGGTGCATCATCAGTCTGTTCTACGAGAGTCGCGCCAGGTTTCTTTTTTTGCTCCCAGATGGTGAGTTAATCACATGATGTCAAAAATGAGAGAGAGTAAGAGAGGCTCCTGAATCACTAACGCTGTTTTAAGAACAAAATGAAAGAGGGGCAGTCACATGACGTCAGGTGTGTCATTAGAGATTCAGATTAATAATGCATTAAAGCAAGGAGCAAAAACTATTTTAAATAAAAATATGAGCAGCCCGAGACTAACTTGAGAGACGTTTATTGCTTTTATTTTTTTTTTTTATACGTGGTGAATCGGCTGCATAGATCGGGTGTCCCAGGTGTGCGGGGAGCCGAGCGAACACCAACACATGCAGGGCAGGACGACCTCCAGGAGCTCGCGTGTCTCTACCTGGACACCAGATTCACACAGGTTTACACACAGGAGCCGCTATAACCGCAGCATCTACATTAACACCACCTCCACCATCACAACAACACGAACATACAGACCAAAAACATCAATCAACAACCACCACCACCTCGCCTCCAGCACTGCTCCAGCTGAACCTGATCAGATACACGGGTTTAGATCAGACAGTATTAGCTTAGACTCTGTGGTGCTGATTATCTGGGAGGCGTCGTGTTGTCATTACTGCGGGAATCCCGGTGTCTTACACTCCGTCTCATGACATGTCAAAGCAAACATCCTGACCATTCAAAGAACACACACACACACACACACACACACACACACACACACACACACACACAGAGTGACTAGAACATGCTCATTCACTATGATATCACCTACAGCTGCGTGATTAATCGTTGAAGAATGAAAATCTATTTCACAGTTTCACTTTGGTTTGGTTCTGCGAACAAGGTTTACACTTTATTAATCCCAAAAAGACGTATGTATGTCGTACTGAAAATAACAAGAAAACCTGTTCATCAAAGCAAGTTTGCACTTTTAGTCCAAATAAGCAGTTCAATGTTTGGTTATATTGTTTTCACCGTTTCAGGAGCTGAGTCACTTCAGAGGCGTCTGACGCTCCAGACTGGAATTCACACACAGCAGGTTTACTGTCTCGACTTCCTCACACACACACACACACGCGTCTAAATAGGGGGCATCACACAAACATCACAACACAATCAAGGTTTTTTTTTTTTTTTACATTTTTACAAGTAAAGAATATTAAGACGTGTTCAAACCAACCAAAGTTTTTAAGACAACAATAAATCGTCTCTCTGTTAATTAATCACTAGTTTGCTTAATTTATGCATCCCAACACGTGAACTATTATTCCGATAACACGACAGGTGCAGGAGCACTGCATCCTGGGAAAAGTGGAAAAGGAAAAAAAAACATCCTGATTTGGGTTGACAGACAGTTCCTGATTCGCCCGATATTCTCCCAGATATCTGCTTCCTGATTCGCCCAGATATCCACTTCCTGATTCGCATCGACATCTGATTCCTGATCTGTAGCGATAACTCTTTCCTAATTTGCATCTTCCACCATTTCCGAATTTGTTATCGATATTCCAAAATTCATATCGATATAAATCTTCTCAATTTTCAAACTAAGTGACCAAAACTATAAAAATATATAAATGAATTAAATAAATAAAACAGCACATGATCTACGAGCGACCAGGTGACCCCCCTCCCCACACACACACACACACACACACACACACACATGACGGTCAGGGCCTTTTTCAAGGGCGATATGATGATGCAACACTCGTATAACAACACAATGTTTTTACGATACAGCAGCTGACCATATATCGCTCTATAACTTAGTTATTTTAAATAATATAACGAAGTCTTTTATTCTCTGTTCTGGATTTCTGCAGTGTGAATGATGCTGGTCGACTGAGTTCACACCGCCGGGTTCCTGCCTCCTTCCTGCCCTCTCACTGCAGCTTTCCGTCTGACGGGAAACACGTTTCCTCTCCCTCTGACAGAGCATCGCATCGCTGGGAGTCTCAGCGCACTCGTTTTCATAGCAACGCAACAACCGCAACAACAATCGCGAATTAAAATAATAGAATTCTACATTTAAAAATAAAAAAAAACTTATTGCGTTTTAAGCTTTTCTTTTTTTTCAATACAAAATACAATCTTTCTTTAAATGATACAAATCATCAGCAAAAGTGTCAATGTTTGTTTTTTCTCCTTATCAGAGTTAAACAAATATTTAACATAAATAAGTAAAAACGGTACCGTGATGAAAGTTTTTCCAGCTGCCCGAGACGGAAAAGCAAAGCGGGTGTACAGACAGACAGACAAACGGACAGACAGAAAGAGTGTGAGAGAGAGAGTGAGACTACAATCTCTTCTGGCAGAAGCGTGTGAACAAACGAGTCTCTCTCTGACTGCACGGCACTTTTTGATGACATGTTTTCTCCGGATTCTCAGCAGTACAGGAGCTGACGGGAATCTACACATGATTCACCTGGCCTTCACTCGGACCGACAGCAGAGGAGTGGCTTCCTTCAGAAGCTTCCGGAAAAATTTCCTTTCTGTCCGGATCACGAGTCTGATCTGATTTATTTTTTACATCTTTACTCACAGAATAATAAAAAAATAAAATAATTATAATTATAATAATAATAATAATAATAATAATAATAAGAGCTCATAAACCTGACACTCAGTTTTTTTGTGAAGCTGTACATATCTTTACGTGCTGAGTTTTATTCTGGAGAACAGGAGGAGCGACACGACGACATGGCGGCTACATAAAACCTCAGTTATACTGTAAGTGCAAAGTGTATTTTATATAAAAAAAATATTAAAAAAAGAATAAAAATCAATAAATTAATTAAAAAAGTTTTTAAATGAATAAAAAAAAAAATTTATCCCATGAAGAAATGCAAAAAAGATATTTTAACAAACAGACATTTTTGAAATATTTAATGCAGTTACTTTGTAGTAAGAAAATATAAAAATATAATTTTTGAAATTTAAAAAAAATTATATTTATCAGTTTTATTTTATCAGCAATAAATAAAAGCATTAAACTAAATTTTTCATTCGTATATATATAAATTTATGAACATATTTTAAATTAAGTAACTAACCAAGTAGACAACGAAAAAAAAAAAATACTTCTAACTTTTAAAGTTAATTTTTTTAGTTATAGAAACACAACGTGGCGATATAAGAGTTTATCACAATCCAGCTGGAACCTCTGAAACAACCCGTTACCGCGGCGATATCTCTCTCTCAGATGTAAATCAGCCGTCAGTGTCACGCTCAACTGCGTAACACACTTCCACACCACTCAAGTCCTCGAGATACGCCAAAGTGTCTCTACACCACACGTGCTGCACGGCCTGGTGTTCACAACAACGTGCGAGTGTGTGTTTCGTGTATATATCTGGATACGATACTAGAAAACTTGTCTACTCTGCTCAGGAATATTTCAACAAGTCAAGAAATAGATTGTAAAATAATTTACAATTAGAAAAATGTAAACCTGTTGGATTTTTTTTGTTTTGTTACGATATCGCTCGGAGACGCTGCCATGTAAACGTTGTGTTGTATCGCTCTACAGTTCTGACCAGTTACGCTCTCGTCTACAAAACTTTACGTAGACGAGAGCGTAACGCACACAAACTAAACGCACTCAAACTAAACGCAGGCCTCTGATTGGTCCGCAGCACAAATACAGGACGGACACTCGACTGTATAAACCAGCACATCACCTCCTTACGCAGTGCACACAAATATCACATCAGCACGAGTTAGCATCACACATCAGCGCCACAGCAGGAAACTCATCACCACGAAGGGTGTAGACGTACCTCACACAGCAGGGCGGTAACGCCGTACCCCGCCTCGTTCTCATCGTTCCTCCAACCAGTCGCCATGGTTTCACCTCCACACAGTCCACATCGAGAGGAGCATCAGATTAATCCGATCCAATCACGCTGCAGACGTCCATCCTGCCCAGACTCCCCGTGTCCTGCGCAGGATTAAAATATTAAAATTAACTCCAACAAACAAAATAAGAATAATTCGGATCTCCTGTGTCTTCTAGAGACGATAAAGGGGGATTTCTTTCTATCTAGATTTCTGGATCTAGATTTGGGATAAATGTACAAATCTACAATTTACAGAGTAACAATAAAAATATAATTCATATAGAAATGTATAAAATGTACACAGGATGTGCAGAACTGTCTGATTTATTATTCTTTTTTTATTCCTAAACAAAAAGAACTGCACTTATCACATAATACTAATAAGATGCAAATTTATTAAATAAGTAATATATAGCTCCTAAAGACGCTGAGATACACGATACACACGTCACCAGATAAACCTAAGCATTTCTATTTAAATATTTATCTCTCAATGTGTAAAAAAAAATGTATTGTTCTTAATTTTATACCTTTTTAGGAATAATAAAACACTAATACAACAACACAAGAAGTGTAGATTAATTATTTAGCTATTTAAACTATGACAGTCAGAGACTGAGTCTAACCAATTATATTTAGAAAATTAGTCATTTTTAATGTTAAACCAATATTATTTATATTTTATTACACGTTTGAAAATAAGTCGACAATTATGTAAATACAGCTTCTTTTTTATGTAACTGTAAACCCACAACATTTTATAAGAATTAAAAGTAATCTTTAAGCCTAAACAACATACGTTTGGAACTGCATTAGTGTTTGTTCGAAAAAATATTCTGTTTTTCTTATTACATTATTTTAGTTTGCAAAAGCTCGTTCATGTGCTGAAAATGTCCACACTTTTTGTTTTTTTTGGATTTTCAAATCTGAAAATTAGTTATTTTTAAATATTTTCATATACTGCATCATTATTTTTCGTTTTCCCCCTTTTATTCTCTGACTTTTGTCCGCTGACTGAAACGCCACATGGCTGTGTGAGACTCCCTGCTGATCCTCAGAGCTACAACAAACAACCACCACCATCATCATCACCATAAAACACACCCAAATGGCCTGAAACAAGAGTTTTATTTCATTTAAAGATAAGCCAAAGGAGAAAAAAAAAATCAAGAGATAATTAACTTAGTAATAAAGAGCACATAGAGAGCCTTTCACCTGTATTAATGTATTTATTTGTTTATTTGCTTATTTATTTACCTACTTTGAATAATTAGCTAATAATATAATCTGAGGTCA
Organism: Clarias laeviceps; assembly: GCA_030014305.1. NCBI lineage: Eukaryota > Metazoa > Chordata > Actinopteri > Siluriformes > Clariidae > Clarias > Clarias laeviceps. The sequence goes on from JAQMYJ010000001.1 coordinate 34,956,550, forward strand.
AAACATTAGTAACATTGTAGCTGTAATAAGCTTAATTACTTTAAAACAACACTTTGTTCAACAAAAAAAAAGGACTAAAAAAAAAAACACTAACTAGAGCTCTGAAAAGGGTTGCCAGATTTACTACGAAACTTCTAACAAGTTTAAAACCTTTCCGAAAACATTACCCAATAAGTTACACATATTTATCTTTTAAATCATGTAATAAGATCGTATTAATTACAAAGTGTTCCCACGTTTTGGAAAGTTAAACATGCTAAACGTTAATTGGCGCAATCTGGCAACATTTCCACAAGAGCCTTGGAAAACTTTCTTGGCTTGACGTTGCTCGACTGATCGCGTCTCAAATCCCGTTAAACTTCCCTACACGCGCGCGCTACTTAGGATGCACGGAAAAGACACACGCGGCACCCAACGTAGCGCACTTGACACTTGATTTGAGACACAGCCCTGTTCACAAACATTAATAATAAAAAAAAAGACGACAAAGTTCACTCAATTTAAATAAAAGATTAAAAATCAAACACCGAAATGTCGGCACGGTGAATACAGACCTGTCGAAAAAGTTTATAATAAACGAATAAGTAAACTAACAAACATAACAAAACATGTAGTAGGAGAAGGAGGAGGTAGTGCTAAGCTAAGCTAGCATCCAGCCTACCTGTTGGGAATGAAGCTGCGGAAAGAACTTTACGTCACACCAAACTCCCATTGAAAATAGAATAAAACTCCTCCGTGCGACCCGTTAGAGTGAGATTAATCTCATAATCCTGAGTTTTTGGAAGGTTTAAAAAAAATACACCAGCGGTTTTAAAAGTTTCTGTGGTGCGGGCGCGAGCCAGCCTGCTAACTCGCGCGGAACAATGTTGGAATTGTGCTCGAGGGTTCCAGCACGGGATCCTGGGAAACGCCAGCCAATCACAGGCCGCGTTACACGTGCGGTTTGAATTCCAGCCAATAGGAAGCAGCGTTACAGTCGGCCATTTTCTCTCCCTGTGTGTTTCTGTTACATTTATTACTTCAGGTTTTTTTTACAAAGTTTTTTTTTATTTTCAAATTTATCTTACAAATTTTATTTATTCGCTAAAAATATTATTCATTCGAAAAATAAAATGATTACCCAGTCACAAGTTAATCTTTCACATTATTATTATTATTATTATTATTATTATTATTATTATTATTTATAGTTGTTCAAGTTATTTGTTTTATTATTGAATGTGATTTTATATTTGCATTTCTTTAAATGTGTATTTAAATGTATAAATGACAGTAATATTTGATTAAAATATTCAGCAGTACATTAGGCGATGAGGCTCTGTCACAGATTTATTAATGAAATGACATCAAGTTGGAATTGTTCATAAATAAATACATTATATAAGGAATGGATAGATAGATATGAGGCGTGGTCATTAATGTTAGAGTGTATTTGGTGGTTATGCGGAATGCTGTTCCACACATTCATCCTTTCATTCATCTGTTCATTCATCTTTCTGTTTATTTGTTGTTGTTGTTTTTATTCATTAAAATGTTCACTTATTTATTAAACAATTTATCTATTCTTTCCTTCATTCATTCATCCTTCTATTAATCCATTCTCTCATTTATTCATCCATTCATTCATCCATCCATCTGTTCATTCATGCATTCATACATTCATCCCTTTATTCATCCATCCATCCATTCATCCATTCATTCATCTATCAGCTTTTTGTTTATTCATTCATTCATTCATCCACACATTCATTCATTAAATTTTTCACTTAATCATTCATTCATTCATCCATTTATCAATCCATATATCCATTCAATCATTCATTCATTCACGCATTTATTAATTCATCCAATCATCCATCCATTTATGCTTCTATGTCCTTTAATTCACTATTTTTATATTTATTTATCCATTCATCTATCTGTTCAATCATGAATTTCTATGAATTACATTCTGCTTTATTTTCTTCTTTATTGTATCTAAGTTAAAAAAAAACCTAATTGAGCTCAGTGAACACACCGTTATCTCGGCCTGAGGTGTGTGAGCGCTGGTTTGACCAGACTGAGGAGCTCGTTGGTTAAAAGCGTAGCTCCTTTATCTCACGTGTAAAACACCGCTAGTACCTGCTAAAGTGCGGCCATTTTGTTAACCAGGAAGTTTTGTTTCCACTGGTGTTTCCCACTTTGACATTTTCCACATCCTGATTAGCCTGCGCATGCTAACACTCCGCCCCTCTTCATGTCTCAGACGTAAATACAGCAGCTGTTTGGCGAGATTAGCCGAGTCACATGCCGCTGTCGGTTCAAAGTGGGGTCGGCATGCGGCTGGCAGGAGCTGTGGAATGTGTGTGTGTGTGTTTGTGTTCCCTCAAAAGTTTCGTCTTTCCTCAGCCGGATAGAGCCACTCATCTGTCACTGGGTTACTATATTAGCATGTATTGTGTGCTACAAGACTGAGCCTGCACTAGCGTGTAAACCGTATCCATGTTATCGCGGCTAAAAATACACCAACTCCAGGCTCTGTCGGTTCCTGGAAACTTTGTGATGGAATTTCTGCATTCTCCAGTTTTGAAAAGGTGCCTCGAAGGTTCCAGGGTCAGGAAAAGATCTTGTGTTCCGAAAACAAACCATAAAAAGTTCCTTGGCTGTTAAAAAACTTCCTGTTTTCCTGAATACAAAAAGTTCCTGAACCCCTGCAAGTTTCAATGGGAACCTAAAGGGGAGTTCTTCATTTCAGTATTAAGGATATAAGGGGAAAAAATAGCTAAAAACATTTTCCTTTGTGTTCTTGGAAAGACACCTCAAACAATTTGGCTCCTTAACAGTTCATTAATCTTTAAAAAAAAAAAAAAAAGAAGCAGCAGCAACGCCTGAATGACTGAGAAAGCTGCTGGATTCTTTAAGGTTCTTGGGTTCCTGATTAGAGTTCCTGGATTGCTGAAGAGGTTCTTGTGTTCTTAGAGCTAAAAAAAAATCTCCAAGTTCCTAGGGTGCTGAAAGGGTTCCTGGGTTTTTGCAACAGTCTGTGGGTTTCTGAAAAACTTCCTGTGGCTCTGGAGGAAACTTTCAGTGGCATTCAGGAACCCCAGAACCCACTTCTGCAACCCTACAAAAGAACTGAGGAACCCCTCCTTTTTGGAAAGGCCAGAAAAATTTCAGGAACAAATCAGGAAGAAATCCAGAGACTTATCAAAGAATAAGGGTTTTGTTTTCAATCTGAAGGAACTTCAGTTTCAGGAACATTTCAGAATCCAGAGGTCTTTCGTGTCGCTTTTCACAAACCCATCATCATTTTCTTAAAAAAACAAAAACCTTTTCTTTAGAAATGTAACAGATTCTGGAACCTTTTCAAATGATTTTCAACTGTTTGTTTTATTTTTTTAAATTAGAAACGCAGGACTCTCCTGAGATAAACACAGGGACAGACTTAATGTAGGTCAGAACGTCAAAGCACTTTAAAGCAAACTCTTGAGGAGATCAGGTTTCTGACCGCACAGCGCAAAACCTGAAAAAGGCGAGTTTCTGCGAGGCGTCTGGAGCTGCACAAATGTTCCTTTCATTCATGAGCGTCCACCTGTTCAAGGGGATTTAGAGCCGGGACTTTTGTCTCACTGCAGCAAGGCGGGAAACCATCTGGAAACATCTACAAACGTTTTCATCGGGATTTGATGTTAACTTCATCAAATACAGCCAGATGCACTGCTTTATTCTCTTCTGAAACATTTTTATTTTAACAGGATGGGGGCGGAGCTTAATATTTATCTCAACACTAATGTTGACTCCTGAATGTTTATCACACATTTTATTACAAGTTTGCAAAAATGAGATAAAAAAATCCCTTAATATCAAAATATTTCTAATATTAAGATCTTTTTTATTGTATTGATGTGTTTTTTTTTATTATAACAAAATTATTATCTTGTAGTAACAATGTTTTCTAATAAGTCATTATTTCATAATAACGATGATTTTTAATTATTGTTTTCATAAAAATTATATTTTGTAATAGAATGATTTTTTTCATATTTATGTTTTGTAAAAAGAACGCCAAAATGCTTTTTATAATTATTGTTTTGAATAATAGTATTTGTTTATCCAAATGTTTTGAAACAATAAAAAAATCTTTCATGATATAGAAAAAAAAATACTGATAAAATTTTTTCTTCTAATAACACGGTTTTGAAACGACAATGTTAAAATAAACAATAAAGTCATTAAATCGGTATTTTATAACAATAAAAATGTAAAATCATAAAAGTTCATTTTGTATACACTAATCTTGTACTAGTCATGTTTTCTAATAAAATCCAAACACAGATCTTATCACAGCATGAAGCTTCTGTATGTTCCAGCATCACACTTCCAGAATTCATAGCTGCTGTAACATAAGCGCTAATAGGGACTAGCTCGATCCGGGGACGTCCTACAACGCTAAATATGAAAACTAACGACTTTTGCATCATTTTGTCAATAAAAATAAAAAAAAACACACAAGCATGTGATGTAAGAGGAATGAAACACATCAGGACCTTTTATGTCACATGATACACATGATACACATGTCACTGATTCATTTCTACTCAAACTTTTATCTTTAATAACATGGTTTCATTTCAAGTAAAATGAAATGATCATGGAATTATTCCTTCATACACAGATTTACACACTGAATAGAAAAAATTAAGTTGCCAGTTTGATCTTTTCCACCCATTTCATGGAATCTGTTAGTGACAGTGTTTGTTTTTTTCTCTCCCTGTATGATTAACATGTGCGTGTGTGTGTGTGTGTGTGTGTGTGTGTGTGTAAGCACCCAACCTGGCAATGTTAAACACGCAGCATGGAGCTCGGTCGTCCTTCTGTTCAAACAGTGGAGTCATGTGTCAGGTGTGTGTGAAAGGGTCTCTCTAACACACACTCTCCAGCTCCATTGTGGACGACCACATCACTGGGCGGCGTTTACCCCCCGGGGGATGGGATCTATCAGGCACTCGACACACGAGAGCGCAGAAACAGGAAAACCAATTCCCACAGTCCAGAAAGGAGTTTTTCACAAACAAACAAAAAAAAAATCCAACAAGGCAAAAAAAAACAAAAAAAAAAAACACAGAAATTCCCCGTGTGTGGTTTGGAAATACTCCAACTGAAGACTGAAATCCCAGTAATTTTCCAGAGAGCGACTCGACACGCTCCACGTCTGTAATCACGAGCCCGTCTGGAATGCTGCAGACGTTTCCCGGGTGGTTCACCTGGCCGAGACTCAAACACGCCTTAAACACCAGTTTACAGGAACACCGTTTTTGTTTCCACTGCTGCTGCTGGAGGTGGTGGTGGTGATGATGATGAGTTTGGGCGGAGGCCGTAATCAAAAATTCCCCTCCGTGCACATACAGCACCTCCAGCACATTCACACTAATAAACTCAGTGATTTATAGAGACGGTTCTCTTTAAGAACCTTTCAGAAACCAAGAAATGTTCAGGAACCCTGAAACTCTCTGAAATTCCACAGACTTTTCAAAAATGTCATTAAAAAATCCCAGGAACTTATTTCTCCCAGAAATGCAGAACGTTTTAGGGAAACCAGGAGCCCCTTCAGGAACTGATGAGCTGCTTCAGGAACCCATGATGTGCTTCAAGAAACCAGGAGCCACTTCAGAAACCCATGACATGCTTCAGGAACTAAAGAACTGAGTCAGGAACCCAGAAACCACTTTACGAACCAATGACCTGCATCAGGAACCCAGGAACCACTACTGGAACCCAGGAAATGCTTCAGGAACTAATTAACCGCTTCATGAACCCATGACCTGCTTCAGGACCCACTCCAGGAACCCAGGCATAAATTCAGGAACCGAGGTAACGCTTCAGGAACCAATCAGCTGCTTCGGAAATCCAAGAGCCACTTCAGGAACCCAGGAACCAGTTCACGAACCAATGAACTGCTTCAGGAACCCCTTCAGAAACCCAGAAACCACTTCAGGAACTGATGAGCTGCTTTAGGAACTCAGGAACCACTTCAGGAACACTGGAACTGCTTTAGGAACCCAGGAACCGCTTTAACTATCCAGTACTTCCCAGATATCACACTGCTGAAGGGCCAACGGCAGCGCATACATTGGGCCAATGTTGGCATCAGTGGTTGACTCGATGTCATTTTGTCCACTGGCCCAACTGTGGCACAACATTACATCATCTTTGGAGATCTGTGACTCTAGTCTGTGACCTTAGTGCATATATTCGACAACCACATAAACATACAAACATGCAGAGCCCTAAAGCAGAACAATATGTGCTGTGTATTAGCACTTTAACGTTTCTGGCGTTACTATGGTAACAATCCCTGTGGTTCTAACCTCGCTATGGCTCCGTTTGCTCCTGTATTCACTGGCAACAGGTTGATTAGCCTAGCATAATAGTGCTAAACATCTTTCTCACCACATTACAGCAAAACTACTAACTGCGTGCTTTTCTCGACACTCTTATGCCTTACTTAAGGCTATTTGCATCTCATTTGGAGGAATATTAACCCAACTGTCGGAGCAAAAGAAATTCATTACAAAACTTTAGCTTGTGTTCAGCTTGGCTGCAGGATTTAATCAGCAGCACCTGCCCTCTGTGGAGTTTTTTAGAAATCATAAAAAAAATTGGGGTGTTAGTTAGGGTCCAGGTAGAGGTATAGGTCTCCCAATGTTATTCATATACTAGATTGGTAACCAACCTCCATATGAGCTCCTGATGTGATGACATCATTGAGAGCCTGAGCACAAAGTTAAAGCAATGTAATTTAATTTTCAATTTCAAATTTCCAACCTTGCAATTATCTACTGAACCAATGTTGGGCTAACCTATCTTTGCCCCCCCCACGGACAAAATGACATTGCGCCAACCACTGATGCCAAAGTGGGCCCAACGTATGCACTGCCGTTTGCCCAAGTTTGGCCCGACGTCGGAGCACTGACAAAAGGTTACCATAATTTTGCTGATGTTGGGCCAACAAAGATTTTTATTTATAGAACCTGGGAGCCAATTCAGTAACCCAGAGTCATTTCTAAACCCATGACCCTTTTCCAGAGCCTATAACAGGCCCCAGGATCTCAGCAGCCTATGGAGATACTGCTCCAGTGTTCAGGAACTCATACAGAAACACAGAAACCCTATCAATGATACAGGGCTTTTAATCTAAACCAAATTAACTGTTTATGATCCTGAGAACTTTTCAGGAACACAGGAAAAACCTTCAGCTAACTTTATCTTTGTGTGAACTCAAAGATTTTAAGGAAACCAGGAACCATGTTTTGGGTTTCAGGACCAATGTGAAGGAGGTGTGGCCTTTGTCAGTGTATAATGAAAATATTAACAGAGGAGCGTTCAAATCAAACCGGGATCTGCAATTAAATTTCTGGTGAATGAAGGTGTAAAATAGGTGATTGATGAGACTCTGAGTTGCAGTAAAACATCTGAACGGTGCAAACACTTTAAAGAAGGCCGTACGTCCATGAATTACGATCCCAGCCGAGGTCTGCAGTCGTTGCTGTGAACATTCAGCGAGTGGAACGCCTGATCCTTAAGCAGAAGAAAGAGCCCCATCTGTCTGTGTGAACTGTACACACACACATTCACCAACACCACTTGCACATTACAGGAACTCGGCTAGACGTCCCCCGTACAGTCCTGACCTCGCTCCAGGACTTCACTCCAAGATTTCTCCAAGGAGTTCCTAGAAGGCCGGCGTTTCAGACATGAAGCAGGCAGTCCTGAGATGACCTTCTACCTTGATGGTGTCCAAGCTCTAGTGAAACACTGTGATAAGTGCATTAGTGTATCAGGGGATTATATAGAGAAATAAAGGGAGGTTTTACTCTCAGAACTCTGTTCTGTTATTCTGTACAATCAACAGTCCCGCTTTGATTTGAACACCCCTCCTGTGTTAGGTGAGACAGACTTCTATTACACATTAGCTACCTTAACCTCATAGCACTTAACATAGCAATTAGAGCTCTTAGCTCCAGAACACATCTTAGCTAATTAAACATGCAGGGTGTGGAGTTATTAGCGAGCGCCGCTTTAACACTGTTACTGCAATCAGAGCGGAGAGCTGTAAGGATTACACTGTAAACCACACACTTTCACCTGAGCCACAACACCACTACAGAGTGCAGGAGGTTATTACCCAACACACACACACACACACACACACACACACACAGCGGTACCTCGGCATATGAATTTAATCTGTTCCGGATGTAAATGCAGATAATCTGTTCTAGCCAAACAAAAATATTACCAATATTTCCAACACCATAATCATATTTTTGCATATAAAAACATTTAGAAAAGACATGTAAATGAAGTAAAATATGAAATAAATAGACATTAAACCTCACTTAACTTATGAAATTCCTCTCGGCTCCCTTTTCTTCTTGCCACCGTCCATGATAACATTCTTGGTGCTACGTCTTCACTAAATCTTGCACAAAATGCAAAAAAAAAAATCTCCCTTTCGCTTTGTTCGGTTCAGCTTGCTTTGGTTGGTTGATATTTTATCACAATATGTAGACATGTAGGTAAATAAGAGTCAGCACTGAAGATTGAGTAGAAGTCTAAAAGTTATGCACTTGATTTGGAAGTCCTGCACTTGCACTCCGGTCACCCTGGAGGAAGAGTGGGAGGAGCCTAATACTCCAGAGTATACAGTAATCTTCAGCTCGTTATTCAAAGTTCCAGATCTGATTTGTATTCAAGGTCAAATGTCTGGAGCAAATGACTTTTATTACTTTTATAACTTATAACTTACACAGAAGGTATATTCACATTTAGGAAGGTCTGAGACACAATACATTCAGGCCTAGAGGACAAACTTCCGCTGTTTGACTGCAAAAGCAACTCTAACTTTACAGCAACTTACATTCACGTGTCAGAGAGATTCAAAGATTTAGCGTGCGTCTCTTTGTCAGACAGGTTCTAGTTAAGTGATTTCTTGATTCAACAGGTCTGGCAGTAATCAGGACTGAGAGGGGCAAGTGAAATTTAACTCTTTCCAAAAAAAATCACAGTTTAAAATCACAGTTGTGATTTCATACACAAGATCCTGGTGGCTTCAGGCTGGACCTGTGCTAATGATTCTAAGTGCTGCTGCTGAGTCACTGCATTTCTCAGTCCATTCTAACACCGTCAGTAATTCACTCAGCTCCACAGTACGGTACATACACTCAGACGGTCAGACGTTCTCTTGGTGCTCTCGAATTTGTAACTGGGTGCAGTAACTGCGGCTCCTGTTTTCTCTGAGTCCTGGTCCTTAGACACATCTGTGAAGACCTGCACGCTATCTTTATATTTCTGTTTGATATATCCATAGTATTTGCTAATTAATTTCAGTTGTCTCATCAATATGCTTGATCGTTAATATTTTCCAATCAACATCTGGCATTTCTAAAACCCAGAGGGGTCTAACAGGCCACACAGGGGGTTGTACCAGAATCTTTCCCAAAGACACCCAGCTGATCTCCTTTCTAACCAGAGCTTTCCTTCTGAGGCCTTTCCTTCTCCCAACACTCCCTTGGGTGGGTTTCTCCATGCCCTCTTAGATCGATCCAATAATTTAACCACTAACTGTATTAGAGCATTTCACCCACTTCAACCTGGAGAGACACACCCGGGACGTTCGAACTGCTCTGAGACACACTCTTAGAGCCCGAGCTTGCACTATATCCAGGACTGACAACACACACTTATCCGCTGATCCACATACTATACTGATATAATCCATCCATGTTCTTATAATGGTGGTATATACAGTATACAGTACGCTTCAGAGACTCAATACTAGCTCCACATGCTTTCCCTGCAAGACATCTCAAGAAATTTAGCACCTTTTTTTGCACCTTTTAATCACATATATTACACGCTTTCTTCATGTCAATCTCTCATCAAAACATACATGTTACATACACATATCTGACACGACTCTCTTCAGACTGTTCTCCATACACTGTTAGATTATATTCCTCGATTTTCTTTCTTGTAAAGTACATGATCTTTTTGTCTTTTTCTACTGAAAAACAAAATCTCTATTTTTCAACTTTCATTTATCCCACTTCGCAGTTTTCAGGTTATGCGTTTTAACATTTCTTCTCCGTTTCCATAAAGCTCTATCGTCAGCAAAAATATTTCTGCTGAAATATTTCTAAAAATATCGTCTATAATACTAGAGAACAGAGTTGGGCTTAACATGCGCCCCTGGGGAATCCCGTTTTCTGCCTTACACTGGTTTGATACTGCTGAGCCTGTTTTCACCTGAATGGTTCTTCCAGTTATAAAGTCTTTAACCCAGTTAGTTTCCCATCATCTCCATCACTGGTTAATTTCTACCTCCGCTTCTGCTTCCTCTTCCTCGTGTTCTTCTTCCTCTTCCTCTGTCTCCTCCTCCCCTTATATATAATAGAATATAGTAACATCAACACACACATACGCACACACATAGTATACAGTAGTATAATTAGTAAAGAGGGTCTAGTCTCTCTCTCTCTCTCTCTCTGTCTCCCTGACTGTAAGTATTCGCCCCCCCCCCCCACCCACATCTCTGTCTGACTGTAAATATCTTTATTATGATGTTTATTCTGTTTCTCTTTATTCTGTGATGAGTAAATCTACAGTGGTTATGTTTTTGGATTTGTGCTGTACCGGTAGGACGGAGGAGGAAGGAGATGACGGCGATGACAGTGATGGTGACGATGAGGGGGGCGGTGCCGAGGAAGACGAGGATGGCGATGGCGACGAGGATGGTGAGGAAGTTGAAGTAGATGAGGAAGATGCCGATCAGGCCTAGGGATTACATTTCGTTTTATCTTTATTTTAAATTCCTGATGCCATTTCAGGAGACAGTTTTGGATCTTTAAAGAAGTCCTTGCTTACTTGTTATCATGTCTCTCTCTAGGTCTACCTCTGGCTCTCTCTCGAACGCGCTCTGTCCCTCCAGCAGACCTGTGTGATGAGTGAAGATATGAAACAGAAGTACAGGATATAATAAAGTGTTATGATGTTTATTATGACTCTCTTTCTCTCTCTCTCTCTCTCTCTCGCTCTGCTGTAGATGTTGGGTTTGGAGAGGTGTTTGAGGTAAGATCACTTCTCACAATATTCAGTGACGAGTAAATCTACAGTGGTTACATTTAGTGGATTTGTGCTGTACCGGTCTTGATGATGATGAGGACGAAGACGATGAAGGTGAGGATGGGGATGATGGGGTTGACGGGGATGAAGGAGATGAGGACGATGACGGCGAGGATGGTGATGAATATAAGGTAGGTGTCAAGGAGCCCTGGGGATTACATTTCATTTGAGATTTATTTAAAATATGTGATACCATTTCAGGAGACTGTTTCAGACATTCAAAGACGTGCCATGCTTACCTTGTATTATGTCTTTGCAACTCTCTCCGTCTGTCTCTGTCTCTCTCTGCAGCATATCTGTGTGATGAGTGAAGTTGGGAAACAGAAATAGAGAATCTGAAGCCCCTGAGTCCTGTGTCTCAGACCTGTAAATGCATGCATGGCCAGGAAGCAGTTAAGGCACTGGGCTCCTGAAGGTCCCAGGTTCAAACCCCAGCAACACCAAGTTGCTGCTGTTTGGCCCTTGAACAAGGCCCTTAATCCTTAACTGCTCAGATGTATAATGTACAGTACAAATCTACAGTATGTCGCTCTGAATCAGGGCGTCTGCCAAATGCTTTACAAGTAAATGTGTGTGTGAGAGTGTGAGATAAGGTCCTCATTAACTATTTTCACCAAAACCCTTCAGTACACCATAACTGGACCTTGTGATATTAGTAGTGTGACTCCTAGTGTTTGGTGTTCTCCAGTGTTCACCCCAATCTTTAATATGTCCCTTGCCCTGTCCACAGTGCCTACATGCTTTAAAAAAATCCACCACCATTCCTGTTCCCAAGAATTCCAATCCTGCTGGTCTGAATGATTACCGTCCTGTGGCTCGGACATCAGTGGTGATGAAGTGCTTCGAGAGACTTGTAAAGGATCCTTTTACCAAAATCCCCTGATCACCTACAATTTGCTTAAAGACAAAACAGAGGCATGGGAGATGCCATCTCTTATGTACGCTTTCACATCTGGACACTAGGAAATGGAATTATTCAACTATAGCTCAGCATTTAACGCTGTAGTCCCTTCCCAACTCATCATGAAGCTCAGTGAACTGAGACTCGGTCACTCGTTATGCTCCTGGATCCTGAGCTTCCTGACAAACAGACCACAAGTGCTAAAGAACGGAGATCTCATAAAGCATCACGGTGAACATCGGATCACCTCAAGGTTGTGTTCTGAGTCCCCTGCTCTTCTCTCTCTACACCCACAACCGCTATGCTCAACACAGCTCCAACTCCACTCTCAGTACACGCCGGTCAAAATCAACAGGACTCTCTGGTGAAGAGGGGGGACCAGCTACGAGTATCTGGGAGTCCATATCTCTGAGGACTTGTCCTGGACACCTCATATCTCCTCACTGGTGAAGAAGGCAAGGCAGCGCTTGTAACTACCTCAGACCGCTGAGGACGTTCATGATCTCTCCAGATCTGCGCAAAACCTTCTACACCTCGATGGTCCATCTTGTATTACAGTCTGTATGTTTGCACAGTATAACTTTTTTAGTATTTTTATCTACCAGTTCTGTTGCACACATAAGTTGTACACATTTATTCCCCACATTAGGAATTCAACGATACCATGTGTGTGTGTGTGTGTGTGTGTGTTTCCTACTTTGAAGTAGAAGTGTGTTATACTCACTGATAAACCGTTAGTTGTGTTAGTCTGTGTGCAGACCGTTACAGCGCCCCCTGCCCGAGATCAAGGCCGAATTGAATGGAAAACTTTCCGCTTGTTTGATGTTGTTGTCATGGCAACGTTGACAGACGGCGAGCGTTTGAAGTTTACCGTCATAGATTTTTAATGTCGGCACAATGAGCGCGTTATAAGACCTCGCTGTGTCTAGTGTGTGTACATGACGCCCCCGTGCGGTGACCAGGTTACAATCCCAATGTGCAGCAGCAACAACAACAACAACAACAAAAGGGTCAGTGTCTCCCTCTAGCGGCCGCAGTTTATTTTCCACTTGGCGGACCAGTTTTAAGCAGCTGATTAAAGTCCGACAGTCAGATGACTGAAATCATCACACACACAAAATCCCCAAATTAACAGTGAAAAAATGAGTATAATTTGAGGACAATATGTGTCCGAGTGAGTGAGAGACACTGAGACACAGCCTGAATATAAACATCCCGAAACATAATAATAATAATGACATCACCATCCTTTATACACCTACCTGTGTTATTGTTGTTGTTATTATTAATGTTTGTGTGTGTGTGTGTGTGTGTGTGTGTGTGTGTGTTTACCTACTATGTTATTTTGTTCATATTTAATTTTTATAATGTAATCAGTCTTTTATAATTTCTTTGGCAACAATGTATTTTTGTTAACATTCTCCCTTTGGTCCACTGTGTGTTTTGATTGTCAATTTTGTTATTTTAAATGAAGTAGATAAAAATCCCAACTTTGTCTTTGAGCAAATAATTTTTCTTTCTGCTCCCAAATGACTCCAGGTAAGTGTTGGCTGTTTATTTTCTGTTTTTACTGTATGATGACGAGGTGAGTCTGAGGACGTGTGTGGGAGAAGCTGGGAGTCCCCACTACATAATCTCCAGCAAATATTATATTACAACACAAATATATACTGTATGTCTATTATTATTATTATTATTATTATTATCGAATATTATATTACTATTATAATAAGCCCTGGTCACGTGACAACCACCAAGCCCGTAAATAAAAATTGTCATATAATATTTATTTTGTGGCACATTTATTTTGCAGAGTTTTGTAATACATGTAATACAAAATGTTTACACTAAACAAACATTGTAAATAAATGTGTTATTCATCGTTTCAATAACGTTATATGTGAAATATGACAAGATTTTGAAAAATCACGTTAGAAAGGAATTTAAATATGAAACAATACCAAAATATGCATGTTGTTTATCAAAACGATTGCATAAACACATAATGATTAAAAGAGCGAAAATCTTTAGAAAAAATATCGATTTAGTTCTTTAAAAAAATGATATAGATGCATTTAATAGGCCAATATTTCATTAATGTTAACGAAGGTTGTCACGTGACCAGGGCTCGTTATAATAGTAAAATATTTGATCATAATAAAGATGCAAAATATGTTAAATTATTTTATTTTTTTTACAATTTTGTTACTTTTTTATTGTTATTGTAAATAAAGATTAATTATTTTTTTTTATAATCAGTTTTCGGTTCTCCAGGATCAGCTGGAGAAATTCTGCGTGTTTTATCCGCGTAAACGGCCGGGTGTCCACGAATAACGCCAGTAACGGAGCTGCTGCGTGGGATCTGACCTCAGAATCATTTCACTGTTCGGTTCAGTTCGTCTCATCGGTTTATTCAGGCATAAAAACACTTTATTTATTTAGTTTGTTTCGGCATGAAAATCAGTCAAACAAGATTTTTTTCTCTTGTAGTTCTTTTTTTTAATATAAAACACCTGCAAACTTTTCAGTGTTAAAATTTGGAGCTGTTCAGGTTCACAAGCTACAGCCGACAGTGCCATTACTTTTGCACTGATTAGTGTGTATTTGGAGTCTTTCGGACACTTAAGTAGCTTTTTGTCCGCTGGGCCTGAATTCATCTCGTCTCAGATTGTGACGATAAACATCAAACGCTCGCCGGCTGTCAACGTTGCCATGACAACGACATCAAACAGGGGAAAGTATTCCGCTTAGCCTTGATCTCGGACAGGGGGCGCTGTAACGATCTGCACACAGAATAACACAACTATCGGTTTATCAGTGAGTATAACACACTTTATAAGTTAATTTTAAAAAGGAACAAAGTCTGTGGCTTCAGTGTTTTCAGATCTTTGTGTCAGATGTTACTCTGGTATAGTGTGGCTCTACTTTTTCAAGACTGAAATAAATAAGGCAGAATAATTAATAGACTCTGCGTTGGATTGGGCCCCTGTCCAGGATGTCCCCCGCCTCGTGCCCTAAGCCTCCTGGGATCGGCTCCAGGCCCCCGCGACACCGAATACAGGATAAAACCGTATAGAAGATGAGTGAGTGAGTGAGTGAGTGAGTGAGTGAATTAATAGACTTTCAAAGACAATATTGGAATTTTGTTCCAGCGGTCGCTGTCAGTGTGTCAGTGTAACTGGATAATGTTAACCGCTGTAAACATTTTAATGTTAAAAGCTGTTTTAATTTCACAAGCAACACTCTAAAGTGAAACAGTGCCATTAGTTTTGCACAAATTGGAACCTATTTAGAATCTTTCGGGTGGGTGGACAAACAAAACCCACAGATTCTGACAAACTGCAAGCATTGATTATATAAGAACGGGCTGCACCATCAGTCAGGGTGTGGCCCAGAGGTTGATTGACAGCATATATGTGTGAAAAAGACTCTTTACATACATATACTTCAGTAGACCAGAGTAACATCTGACAAAAAGATCCAAAAAACACTGAAGCAGCAGACTTTGTGAGAATTAACATTTGTCACGTTCTCAAAATGATTCACCCTGGCTTTATTATTGCATTACACACACACACAGGTTTGAGACCCAGGACGAGGGGCTTTAGATTCCGTACTTTTGTTTGCCACCTTGAGACAAAGCCATGATTATAAGTAAGGAGAGACTTCTTCAAATATCTAAAACTGTCTCCTGAAACGGCATTTTAAATAAAGCTAAAATGAAATGTAATCCCCAGAACTCATCAGCGTCATGTACCTCATCTTCCTCACCATCATCGCCATCATCGCCGTCATCGCTGTCATCACGGTCACCTCCGTCATCTCCGTCCTCGCTATCCTCGGCCTCCTTGGCCTCATCGCCGCCATCCCCATCTTCGTCTTGGATATCGGTACAGCGCAAATCCACTAACATAACCAGTGTAGAGCTACTGAGAGAGGATCATATTCTAAACATCATATCACTTCCAAAACACAGGCAGAGACGGGGGGCAAATACTTACAGTCAGAGAGACAGTCCACAAACTTGACACATCAGCTAATTATACTACTGTATAGTGTGTGTGTGTGTGTGTGTGTGTGTGTGTGTGTGAATGAAGCCAATATATTCTACCATATATAGAGGAAGGAGACGATGATGACTAGTGAGAGAAAAAAATTAAAAGTGACGACTTTAAAAAGAAAAAAACGATAAAAGACAAACAGTAAGTGAAATTACGTGTACACTGTAAAAACTCCAACTAGTTTAATGATGAATGAATTAATATTGTATTGTTGGTCCAACTTCGTAGAGTGGAATTTGCTAACGTAGCTTAGCTAACGTTAGGCTTCATGGTGCTGTACCGTAGCTCCAGCATGTGCTTCTGTAGAATTAACGCTAATATTAGTTTTTAGTCAAGGTTTTAGGTGTAGCGGTTAGCACTGTCGCCTTGCGCCTTCAGGGTCTGGGTTCGATTCCCACCTCAGGGTCTGTGTGTGTGGAGTTTGCATGTTCTTCCCGTGTTTGGTGGGTTTCCAGTCCAAAGACATGCAGATTAGGATAACTGGTGTTCTCAAAGTGCCCGTAGTGTGTGTGTGTGTGTGTGTGGCCTGCGATGGATTGGTGCCCTGTCCAGCATGCCCCAAGTCTCCTGGGATTGGCTCAAGGCTCCCCATGACCCTGAATACAGGATAAAGCAGTGCAGGCAATGAGAGAGATGAAAGTTAATGTTTTGACTGTCGTAACTGTCTGGATATAATAATCTGTTCGTGGCACAAAAACATCAAACAACGACATGGTTAAAGATGTACAGCTGTTATCACTGAGGGTGAACTCAGTTTTTGTTGCTGACAATAATGTCTGTATGTTGAGTTATTTTCAGATGACAGTAAATCTCTACCGTTATACAAGCTGCACATTGATGACTCTATAGTATCGTCCTTTGAAATGATATACGTAAACATTTGCTGAAATTAGAGGGGTGTACTTACTTGTGTGAGTGGGTGTATTTATCTTTGGAGTAACAGCAAACCGGCGGGTTATTACCATGTCTGGAAGATAACGTACGGCAGGACACAAGAGGCACGCGCAGGGTTAGAGTTACAGGAGTCAGCGAGCTAAACGTTCCAAAACATGTTTAGATTTTTGGTCGAATTTTGCACTGATAGCGGCTAACGCTAACATCTGGTTCAGCGGTTAACATTAGCACAGGAAGTTCATTAAACACCGCTGTTTGACTTCAAAAGCAACTCTAACTTTACATTCAAGTGTCAGAAAGATTCTAAATAGGTTCCAATTTGTGCAAAAGTAATGGCACTGTCTGCCTTCAAAGTGTTGCTGTCATGCACACTCAATCTGCGACCGGCACTAGGACCCGGAAGTAATGCGGT